>JAJMFI010000088.1:0-19876 GCA_030574595.1 Ruyongia chambardii
GCTTACTATAGTAGTGAATAGTGAATAGAATATATAACCTGTTGTCATAGCAATACACTCAGAATCCAAATCGGGAAAAGGTAAACAAGAGTTTTTTTTTTTTTTTCTGGGACAAGTCAAAAAAAACAAAAAAAATAAACGATGAAATCTTTGGTGTTAAGAATAGGAATCTTGTATTAACTCTTATTAAGCTTGATTTCAAAACACGTATAAAGATCACGATGAGAGAAGTTATTAGTGTTAATGGTATGTCTTTTCACTAGTGAAGCTTGAATATGCTTTAAGTTTTCATGATCTATGTGCTCATATCACTGCTATGAGGGTAGCTGTTTGTGTTGTTTCCTTTCTTTGTTTACCTTTTTAGACGCGTTAAAGAAAAGTCGCCACTTACAAAAAAAAACAAGATACTATATACTAAGGATCTATTAAGCTTAACAAGTTGATATGATGTAATAGATCATTATAGTGTTGATTATGTACTAACAGAATACAATTTTTATTGTATGATTCTAGTCGGTCAAGCTGGTTGTCAAATTGGTAATGCTTGTTGGGAATTATATTCATTAGAACATGGTATTAAGCCAGATGGTTACCTACAAGATGGATTAACTAGACCAAAGGGTGGTGAAGAAGGCTTTTCTACCTTTTTCAGTGAAACTGGATCTGGTAAATATGTTCCAAGAGCTCTATATGTTGATTTAGAACCAAACGTAATTGATGAAGTTAGAACAGGTGCCTATAAAGAGTTATTCCATCCAGAACAATTGATTTCTGGTAAGGAAGATGCAGCCAATAATTATGCCAGAGGTCATTATACCGTTGGTAGAGATCTATTAGAAGATGTATTAGATAGAATCAGAAGAATGTCTGACCAATGTGATGGTTTACAAGGTTTCCTATTTACTCATTCATTAGGTGGTGGTACTGGTTCAGGTTTTGGTTCCTTATTATTAGAACAATTAAGTTTAGAATATGGTAAAAAGGCCAAATTAGAATTTGCAGTCTACCCAGCTCCACAAGTTTCAACTTCAGTTGTTGAACCTTATAATACTGTCTTAACTACTCATACTACTTTAGAACATGCTGATTGTACTTTCATGGTTGATAATGAAGCAATTTATGATATCTGTAGAAGAAACTTAGATATTTCAAGACCAACTCTTTCATCTTTGAATAATTTGGTTGCTCAAGTTGTTTCATCAGTCACTGCCTCTTTAAGATTTGACGGTTCATTAAACGTTGATCTAAATGAATTTCAAACTAATTTGGTTCCATATCCAAGAATTCATTTCCCATTAGTTGGTTATGCACCAGTTGTTTCAAAGGCTAGAGCTGTACATGAAGCTAACTCAGTTTCAGAAATTACTAATGCTTGTTTTGAACCAGGTAATCAAATGGTTAAATGTGATCCAAGAGTTGGTAAATACATGGCTACTTGTCTATTATATAGAGGTGATGTTGTTACAAGAGATGTTCAAAATGCAGTTGCTCAAGTTAAGACCAAGAAGACTGTACAATTAGTTGATTGGATTCCAACTGGTTTCAAGATTGGTATCTGTTATCAACCTCCAACTGCTCCACCAACTTCAGACCTTGCCGCTGTTTCAAGAGCTGTTTGTATGTTATCTAATACTACTGCTATAGCTGAAGCTTGGAGAAGAATTGATAGAAAGTTCGATCTAATGTATGCTAAACGTGCTTTTGTTCATTGGTATGTTGGAGAAGGTATGGAAGAAGGTGAATTTACTGAAGCAAGAGAAGATTTAGCTGCCTTAGAAAGAGATTATGAAGAAGTTGGTCTAGATTCAATGGATGTTGAAGAAGGTGAAGAATACTAGATGTACTTCTGACTTCAACAATAAGTTTTAAAGTTTACTCTGGTTTTTCTCTCATTTATAATTATTTTCGTCTTTTTCATAAGTTTAATTTTTTACTATTTTACCATCTTTTCTTATAATTATTCTATTATCATTTAGTATATATATATACCCCAGCTTTGCGTTAAAATTAATGATTTGTAATTAACATATTATATAGTGAACTTTCTTTAATTTCATAAAATATAACTTGAAGCAAGATCTATAAATCGAAGAAGGAATTTGCACTTCTATTAATTCTTTTAATGGATTTCTTCTTTTTATGTATTTCTGGTTTGACAGAGTTATTATCTGATGAATTATTATCATTGGTAGAAACAGTTGTATTTGTTTCATTGGATATTGATGAACTATTTTCAATATTAACTAATAATAGAGCTTGATAATAATAACGATTCAGATTAACATCATTCCATAATTTATCAAATTGTTGAACTCTATCAAATCTATTAGTATTAACATTATAGGGATAATCCATTATAGTGAAATCTAATAATAATGAATCATAATTTGATATATCTGAAGAATTTAAAAGTATTGATCTATTCAATATAACTTGAGTCTTTATTCCCAAAGTCATATCAATTAATGGATCATTATTTGTTATAAGTTTCCAATTCTTTAAATCAACATTTTCATTCTTTGAAATGGAATCATTTGACCAATTCTTAATCAAATCAAATTTAGAATTTGTTATAAATTGAATGAATAATAACTTAGGTAATTTTGAACTTTTTTGTAAATTTTGTAATTTTATAATTGAATATTTTGAAATTTCAGGTAATATTAATACCTTTAAATTTGGCCATTTACCTTGTTTCATAGCTACAGACCAATTATTAATAACAATATCATCAATTCTTGGTCTATCCTTATCATATAGCTTTAATGTGATTAAATTTTGTAAATTTGTAAATCTTAATAGATCATCATTATTAATCTTTTGATTTAATTCCAATATTATTAAATTTTTAAATAGATCCTTAAATGAATTTAAAGATTTAGTTAGATTAGATAGATTTATATTACTAAATAATCTTTCTAATCTATGTTTTCTAATATTTGTTATTAGTAATGATATAGTCTTACCCTTTGATATTGGTAAATCACCATTCTTTAAACTATGACATTTAAATTTTGATACATCATTAAATCTATTGACAAACATTAGGAATAATTTAAATGAATCTCTTCTAAATATTAATAAATATTGCCATACTAATTCCCAAATTTCCCAATTGGGATGTTGATTAAGATGATAATTTGTAATATACTGTTCATTTTCTGCAACTTTAATTGATGCTAATTCCTTTAATGAATACATCTTTTTAGGTATATTAATTGAAGAAGTCTTATATCCATATAATTCATCCTCCCAATCATAGAATACCTCAGTGGTAAAATCATTAATAGAATCAGTCTTAATCTTTTTAAATTGTTCCTCAAATAAATCTGATTTTTCTTTATTCTTTGATTTCTTCTTTACTACCTTCTCTATATGTCCATCATCATAACCATCATTATCAGAATCATTATCATTATCTGATTGACCATTAACTTTAGCCTTATAACGTGAAGCACCGCCCTTATTAAATCCTTTCCTCTGGTATCCAAACCTTTGAAACTTTCTCTTTAAATCGTGACGATTATTCAATTCCAATGTCTCTTGATTCTTATCCTCCCATCGCTGCTTTCTTTCAACATCCTTAACCCATTGTTTGATCTTTATGTTTTCCAAAAACCTATTATTCTCCATATTCAACAATACATATGTACAAGTATATTCAATACTAATCCAATTGTATATCAACAATATATCAAATAACTGAATACCATATATTCGTTCATAACCTCTGATACTTAATACTTAAATAGTTTAGCCAATCAAAATACCCGTCACGTAAAAAAAAATTAATGGTCTTAGAATTTTTTTTCTACAATAAAAAAATCAGCATTTGAAGAAGAGACCATTTCAACTATAGAGAAAGATTAAGAGTAAATCAAACATAGTATAAACATTTGATAAGTCTATTTAAACCATTATAGATTTTGCAAATGGTAGGATTAGGGAAACGTAACTTTACGTTTTCTAATTGGGCCAAGATTCATTCTTGTAGACCTTCCTTATACTTTCAACCCAAAGATTTGGATGAGATTGTTGATTTGGTAAAGAGAGCTAATGAGATTAATACTACAATATTGGTTGTTGGTAGTGGTCATTCACCTAGTGATCTAATCATGACAGATGAATGGTTGGTTAATCTAGATAATTTTAACAAAATTTTAGATATAAAGATGGATCCATCTGGTCTATTTACTGATGTTACAGTTGAGGCAGGTATTAGAGTTTATCAATTTGGTGAATATTTGAAGTCAAAAGGTTTAGCAATGCAAAATTTAGGTTCAATTAGTGAACAATCAGTGGCTGGTATTATTTCTACTGGTACTCATGGTGCATCTCCATATCATGGTCTTGTATCTCAACAATTTGTTGATTTAACAATTGTTAATGGTAAGGGAGAAATTGTTTATCTAAGTTCTGAAATTAATAGAGATATATTCAAAGCTGCATTACTGAGTCTTGGTAAGATTGGCATTATTGTTAAGGCTACAATTCGTGTGATTCCTTCATTTCAAATTAAATCATCACAGGAGGTTATTCATTTTGAAACTCTTTTGGATAAATGGGATAATTTATGGACAAGTTCTGAATTTATTAGAATTTGGTGGTTCCCATATGCTAAGAAATGTATACTTTGGAGAGGTAATAAGACTGAGGAACCATTAAGTATTCCAAGAGAGAGTTGGTATGGTACTAAGATTGGTAGATTATTCTATGAAACTTTATTATGGATTGCAGTTCATATTTATCCACCTTTTACACCATTTGTTGAAAAGTTTATATTTAATAGGCAATATGGTGTTGTTGAAACATTAGGTAAAGGTGATATATCTGTACAGGATTCAGTTGATGGTTTAAACATGGATTGTTTATTTAGTCAATATGTTAATGAATGGGCTGCTCCATTAAGTAATGGTGTTGAAATTCTAAGAACTTTAGAACATATAATAAATGAGGCCTGTTTAAATCATGATTTTTATGTTCATGTTCCAATTGAGGTTCGTTGTTCAAATACTACTACTATCATTGAAGATTATATTCCTCAAGTTGAAGTTGGTATAACTGAACCAAGTTCAACATCAGTACCAACAATAACAAAAAAATCAGAATCAGCATTATCATCATCATCATCAGAATCATTATTACAGAAATATTCAGGTAATGATGATGAAACAGAAGTGGAAGATAAAGTTAAAAAGTCACAAAGTCAATTTTCAGATCCAATTATACCAACATCAATTGATACTATTATTGAACCAAATAATGAAAATGAAATTAAAATAGGTAAGACTCAACCTATAGAAACTGAAACTGATACAAATAGAAGATCAAAATTAGAAACAGGAGAAAATGATAAAGAAGAAGAACAACAACAACAAAAGCTACAAGAAGAACAACAACAACAGCATCAAGAGGAAGATGAAGAAGAAGATAATCAAAATCTAGAATTAGAAAAGACAACATCATCAGCATCAATAAAATCTATAAAATCATCAAATTCATCCTATACCCCACCAACTTCAACAAATGCTGAAATTGAAGCAATAATTTCTCAAAATTCACAAGTGATGAATAATAATCATAATAATAACAATAATAACAATAATGGTAAATGTAATAGATATATTCCAGATTTAAGTAATCGTACCAAGATATCACCAGGTCCAATTAGAGGTAATGATTTAAGACCATATATGGATAATACACCAAAATTAAAATATGCACCAGTTTCAGGTGTTACAAATTCACAATTAACATTATATATTAATGCAACAGTTTATAGACCATTTTTCACAAATGCACCATATGGTAAATGGTATAAGATATTTGAAGATATATTAGGAGCAGCAGGTGGTAAACCACATTGGGCTAAAAACTTTATTGGTAGTATTGATTATTTAGATGAAGAATTAATTAAGGATAAATATAGAGATGGAGAGATGAGAGGATTTGCCAATAAATTTAAAGAAAATTTTGGAGAAGAATTAATAAAATTTCAAAAAATTAGAAGAGAACAAGATCCAAAGGGTATATTTTTAAGTAATAAAGATTGGAGTTTAAGAAATGGTATTATTGATGAAACTGATTTAAATATGATTAATAAATAGAAAAAGGGAGAGTTGAATAGAATACTATTATGCTAAGATATGAATAAACAACAACAACAACAACAAAAATGTATAAAGAAATATACTACACTATTTATAAATATTAGAATTATTAATTGTATTTTTATTTTCTTGTTTGGTAGTTAAACTTTGTAACTAAATCTGTATATATGTATATAATAAGTATGTACTGTTTTTTCTGTAAATATATGATTCACTAGATAGAATAAATAATAGAATTCAAAATTTAAATATTTCATCAGATTTAAATCCTAATTCTTTTGCAAATTGAATTACTAAATCATTCATTAATTTTGGACCACAAGTAATTATCTGAACATTATCATCAGTATTTGAACTTGGTAAGAAAGATTTCATAATATCCTTTGAAATAATTCCAATTGAATTATTATTTGATTTATTTAACCAATCATTTTCAACATTTGAATTACCCAAGTTTGATAATATATAATGAACTTTAAAATTTGGATATTTTTCAGCTAATTCATCAAGTTCATCTTTTAATAATATATCATTTTCAGTTTCATTACAATATATTAAGGAAATTTTTGTTAAATCATGAGGAGTTGTTGTAATTTTTTGAATAATTTGTAAAATTGGTGTTATACCTGAACCACCAGCAACAATACCAATATTATTAAATTGATTAATATTATATGAATATCTACCAATTGGACCCTTAAATTTCATTAATTGACCTTGATTTGGATTTAAACCAGCCAAATGTTTTGATACAATACCATTTGGATAAGATTTTACCAATAGATCAAATTGACCATCATTTGATATTGATAATGGAGTATAGTAACGAACATTTAAATCATTATCATCATTATTTAATTTAACTGCTAAATGATGACCCACTGGAATTTCTAAAGTTTCAGATGATCTCATCAATTGGAAAGTATAAATTGCTGAATTTCTAGAGATTATTGTCTTATCAATTAATTCAAGAGATTTCCAACTATTGGATAAGATTGATGATCTTCTATCATATGCAATATAGAATCTAAATGCTAATACCAAAATTAAAAATATTAATATATATGGTAAATAATGATAGTCAACTATACAGACACCAATGATTAGAAGAGCAATTGGAATATAGATACCATGTAAAGGTTCATTCAATAGTAAATGTTTATCAGATGTTGAAGTTGAAGAAGACATTGATAATACCTTATTCTTACAAAGAGTAGTTTATTGGTAATGAATGAATTAATAATCTTTCGTCCAATATTTTCTTATACTGAAAAAAAAAATATGCTCGAGAGAATTAATACTGAGTACAAATAGAAGAATAAGTACAAGTATTGAGAAGATATATTGAGTATTGAGTATATATAGAATTATTAGTACAAGTATAAGTACGAGTACAAGTACAAGTAGAATAGTATATATACGTAATGAATTATAAGTAACTTTTTAACTTTGATAATTATGATCCGGTATTTGGATTAACCATTATTTAGCAAAGTCCGTTATTAAAGTAATTAATTTATAAATGTTTATTCTGATAAGATATTAATTATAATAAGTAGGATAGTAATAACTTGTATTCTATTGAATAGTACAATATTTTAGAAAGATCCATACAATTGTTCACTTTTCCTCTATTAATAGTCAGCTTTCTAAACTATTATAGCATAGAAGTTGTAAGCGTGTATCACACACTATTAAAAAAATTTCCAGGTAATAATTAATACCCATACCAAGTATACCACTATTAAACAACGGATACAAATACAAATACAACAGATAATAAAAATAATAAAAAGAAGAAGACATGTCAAGAATTCCATCAAGTTTTGATAAACCACCTGCACCAGTCTATTCAGATGATCCATTTTTAAATAGAGCTATTACAATGTGTAGACAACAACCTTTTGTACCATTAGGTACAATTGCTACAACATTAGCATGTTATTTTGCAGCAAAATCAATTAGAGTTGGTGATAGATTAGCAGCACAAAAGTTCTTTAGATTAAGAGTTGCATGTCAAGGTTTTACAATTTGTGCATTATTAATTGGTGGTTATGTATATGGTAAGAATGATCAAGCATCAAGACAATCAATGGAGGAAGAATTAAAGGAAAAGGCAAAATTAAGAGAAAAATTATGGATTGAAGAATTAGAGAGAAGAGATAATGAAACAAAATTAAGAAGAAAGAGAGCTGAAGAGGTAAGACAAAAGAATAGAGAAATAGATGAAGCAATTAAGAATAACGTAAATAGTGATTCAAGTTCTACTATACCTTCAATAGATAACTCAAAATAGAAGAAATGTACTACTACTACTACTACTACAACAACAACAACAACAAATGATAACAAAATCATTATATTATACATCTCATACTCTTGTTTATATACTTATATAGCTTACTATTTAACTCTTGTTCTATTCAACTTTATTACTATCTTTTTCACTACTATTACTATTATCATAATTTTGTAGTATTAGTGTTTTTTTTTTTAATTTTTACCGTTCAATAAAAAAAGGGAAGAATTTAAAAACACCTTTTCACTTTAAGTAATTTATCAATAGTTCAATCAATTAGGGATTAATTATATATATTTGAGACTTATTATATATATATATTTAGTTATACAATGCTAGTATTGGCTATAGGTGATTTTCATATCCCAGATAGGGCAATTGTATGTTTATTGACTCTTCTATTCTTTCAGTTGTTATTATAATTATAATTATAACTTATAGTTGTAATTGTTATTCAAATATGAATAGTATTAATCTACTTTATTGAATGATAATGATTATCTTTTGAAATTTGATATGAAATCTTATACTAACTATCTATATTTACTCTATTAAAGGATTTACCACCAAAAGTATGTTTATGTCTCATTGTTTTTCCATCTTTTCAAATATAAATTTATTAATCTTTTGATTGATAAATACAAAATTCTGAATATAAAATAAGATCAAATATTAACCTTCAAATAATTAAAGTTTAAAAAATTATTAGTTCCAGGTAAGATATCACAAGTATTATGTCTTGGTAATATAACAAATTCACCATCAACTTTGGAATATTTAAAAAATTTATCACCAGATTTTCAATTGGTTAAAGGTGAATTTGATGAAAATTCATCAATACCACTATCATTAGTTGTAACTCATGGTAATTTAAGAATTGGGTTTACCAATGGCTTTACAATTGTTCCAAGAAATGATCCATTATCATTATTAACATTAGCAAGACAGATGAATGTTGATGTATTAATATGGGGTAGTGGTGATCATAAAGTTGAAGCATATTCATTAGAAGGGAAATTTTTCATTAATCCTGGTAGTGCTACTGGTGCACTATCTACAGAATGGCAAGAAAAGGATCAAGATGATGATCCAAATGATAATGGTAAAGATGACAACGAAGAAGATGATGATAGAATTATTGATAATGTACCAAGTTTTACACTATTGGATATACAGGGAAATGTCATTACATTATACATATATACAAGTATCGATGGTGAAATTAAGGTTGATAAATTAAGTTATCGTAAGGAACAATAATCAATTCATAACTACTTCATTCTTTATATATATATATATATATATATATTTACATGAATCTTAATATTGGTATTCAATAAGATGCCCTAATATAGGAAAGAGTAATAAGTAAATTTGCGGGTAATCTTTTTTCATTTTTTCTTCAAACTTCAAATTCAAAATTTAAAATAAATTTGAAGAAAAAAATTCTCTTCTCTTTTTTCATACTTTACTTTTATTTCACTATGTATACATCTTTAAAGATATATTAATTGAATATTAAAGAATAGGTATGTTTAATTAATAACTAAAATGATTGATAATTTTATTATTGGAATTTATATATAAAGAAAAATTGTTTTCTTTCAATGATGATCTGAGTGCATTTGGCTCGAGACGTTTTTGTCGATGTGGAAAAAACCTCGCTACCTTATTTATTTTTTTCTGATATTTTTCTCTATTTATCTTTATTTCTATTTGATTCATCTTTTGATATTGTTATTAATATTAATTGATGATTATTGAATGAAAATAAATATAATATAGTTTAAATTCTTTATAAAGTTCAATGTTGATTTTTTAATTATCTTTCATTTATTTGTTTCTACAGTCTTTGGAAAAGAATTTTACTCTTTATCATTTCACTGTTGTTGCTATTATTATTGAATATCTTGAAAACTAACATTAGTCTATTTGCATCTCTAGTATTCTATATATTAGTTTGTATATAAATTGTTGTAATTATACAAAAATAATTTATATAAATTTTTGATTTCATGTAGTACGAATATAAATTTTATAATGATTGTAACTTTTTATTGATATGCAAATTACTTTATAACAATTAATATAAATATTAATTCTATATATTTATTAAAGATATTATTCAAAAGTATACATATTATGAAATAAATTATGGAAAACTATGCATAAATTATGAAATAAATTATAAAAATAAATTATAAAATAAAAGATTATTCTTCTATATCCTCTAATAGATCAATTTCCAAATCATCATTAATTGATCCCTTTTGAAATGAACTTGGTATTAATTCATCTAATTTTAAAATTTTTTTCATTGAATATGCATCTTCACCATCTGCATAATAAGATTTTTCAATACTTAATACTTCAAATTTTAATGTATCTCTATATAGATGTAATGCTGCTCTATTTGATTTTCTTACATGAAGACTAACATATTCTGATTTAAATGTCTCTGTTAATGAATATAATGCTTGTCTCATTAATTTTTCCGCAATACCTTGTCTTCTATAGGTTCTCATTACTGATAATGAAGTTATATGACCATGTGGTGTCTTATCCTGTGAATCTGGATCATCATCCATCTTTGATAGTACATAACCAACAACTTTTTCTCCTTTATTTACATATGATGGATCACCTTTAGTCTCTTTATAATCAAATTCATTATCATCTTCATCTTCATCTATTAGTCCATCTATTGTAGTTGCAACAAAACTTGCCTCTGGCCAAGCTAAGATATGATACATATAATATTTCAATTGATAATTCTCTGGTAAATTATGTAAATTACCATTTTGCATAGCCTGTACATCCTCTATAGTAGCCTTTCTAATTGTTAAACCCATCTTCAAATTTTGAAATAATCTTCTTTTAATTATATTGAAAAGGTTAATCGTTTTTTTCATTGTTCTTGTGTTGAAAAGACTCTTTTTTTTTAATATGGTAAAAAAACTACTGATTATATAATCAATGTTATTTACGTATAAATAAATGTAGGTATAAATGTATATTTATTAGTATAAGATATGATTAATATTTTGTATTAAACCTTAGAGATTCTCTTTCTAATACTGAATTATCAAATTTAATCAAAAAAACTGTTCTTAATGGTAATCCATCTGCCTCCACTGTATGTGCACTAACATTTGCTTGAAAATATGATGCATCTAATATACCTTCAATTATTCCTGCTGTAAATGCACTTACATTTAATTGACCAAATTCTTTAGGTACTGATATAAATTGAGATATTAATGGAAGATTATCAGTAATCATATCTTATTTAATAATTAAATTTTTTGTTAGTAAATTACTTAAAATAGTAATAATATTAAGAATAATAAGAGTAGTGAGAAACTTACATTCATCATCTTGATCCTGTGATTTTTCTAATTCATCAGCAATCTTACCAAATAAAGTTTTCCAAACTTGTGAATGAATAAATTGTAATATACCAATAATTTTATTTTCTCTTTTACAATTTTTACCTTCTCTTAATGTAATTAATTCTAAAATTTTAATACCAATACTATAACCAAATGAATTCAATTTCCCCTCTAATTCTTGAATACCACGAGAATTTGAATGTGCATAATCAACAATTGAACTAAACATAAATGCCATTGATGCAATATTAATCTCAGGGGTTCTTCTTGATAAACTTTGATCATATATAGTTTTAGAATTTAGTACATTGGCTAATTGACTCTGATATGATGAAGCAGGAAGTTGAATTGGACCTAAAGTTGGATTATATCCTGCTCTTATTATAGTAGATCTAGATGTAGATGGATTTATTATATCTTGATTCATTATATTTGATTTAACTCTTTAATTAGAAGTATAGTATACATGTATATCTATTACTCTTTTCCTAATTTGACATTTTTATTGACTTTTTATTACTATTTACTGACACGCTAATATTCTGCCATTCTGCCATTTTCTCATAATCTACACGTGAAAAGAGGCAGAAGCCCGGAAAGAGAAGAGATCAAAATTAAAAAAAAAAAATTGTGATATTGGTATATATAGCCATAGACAATTCCTCTACTATTAAAATCTTTACCTCTTTTGCAATTAGATACTATACATTAATTGATGAATAAAGATGTATTACTCTAGGAGAAAGAAGTTCAATGTCTATAGAGACTACTTGTGTGGAAGTATTTATTAATACTCTTTCTTCTTTTCTTTTTTGAATCTTGGTTGTCTTTTTCTTTGCATCTTGTGAGATTGTACTAATATAATAATTAATAATAATCAATGATATTTATATAGATTTATTAAGTGATGATTCTATAGAACCTGATCCAGATATAATGATTAAGATTAATAAGGTGGATAAGTTGGTAATGAAAGACTCCAATGATTTGAAAAATAATATAAAAGATGATGACATTGTTGAATTAGATGATAATAATGATATATTTTCTTTAAACAATATTAGTAAACTAGGTGATATTATTATTCCTTCAAAGAAATTTGATAAAGTTCAAGATAAGTCAAATATCAATTTAAAATCAGCAATGAATAAACCAATCAATATGAATTCAAATAGTTTGAAAAAGAATCTTTCATTCAATGATGATTTAATTAATAATATCTTTTATTATGAAAATGATTCAAAAATTGCCGCCCATAAATATCAATTAAAACAACATCATCCTCAACATCAACAAAAACATCATCAACAAGAAGAGTTATCATCAACTGATAGAGGGAGGAGTATTGAGAAGATAAAAGACCTAAATATTAATATCAATACCAATGAATCAATAGGAAATTCAACATTTTATATTAATAAGACTACCCCATCATCAATTCATCTTTCAGAATTTGAACAATTACCAAAATCAACTTCAACACCATTTCAAAATGAATCAATGATATTGAAAGAAACCTATAATAATTCAAGATTATTTATTATGAAAACACCATCTAATTTATCATTAATTAATGATGATAGACCTATAAGTGTTTCAACTTCTGTATTTCATTTTAATTCAAAAGATTTTGAAAATGGTAAAAGTAGTATTAAATTTGATCATGATGAAGATGATAATGATAAATTTGATGAATTTTTTAATAGTTTTGAATCAACAAAGGGTTCATTTAGTTCAATTGATAGTCCATTATCAAAGAAGAGAAATTTCAATAAAAAAGTTACAAATTATAATCATAATAATAATGTTAAGAATGGTAATAAGAATGTTAAGAATAATAAGAATATTAAGAATAGTAAGAATAATAACGTTGAAGAGATTAGAGATGAATTAAGTTCAATTATTGAAAGAATGAGAAATAGTATTTCATTAAAAATTTCACCAATTAAATCATATAATTCATTATCAACTTTAAATCAAGAGATTGAATTAAATAATATTAAAAAATCATCTATCAATAATACAACAGCTTCAGAAAGTAATGAAATTGAATCCTCATTACAAGAATATAATAAATCTAAGAGTAATAAATATAAGAAAAGAGTTTATGATATTACTGATGATATATCCAAGATTACTCCAGAATCTTTATCAGATTCTTATCATAATTCAACAAATTATAATCAGGAAGATTTTGAACCACAAAGTTCAATCTTATCATCATCATCATCATCAAGTTTGATTAATAGTAAGAAACCAAATTTTAAAAGAAAGAAGATTCATGATACAACAAATATTTCAACTTTTAATGTACTTACTCCCAATAACATGAGTAAAAATATTAAGAGTAAAACCCAAACTAAAGCTAAAACTAAAACTACTAAAATTAATTATAATCAGACCCCCATTGATCTGAGAATTTTGAAAGTTAAAGCAAAAAGAAGCAGAAATCCAACAATCACCAATAAAAGTAATAACAATATCATAAGTAAGACTATTAATGATAATATTAACAATAATAATAATGGTAAAAGGAAAAGAGTTAAACTTTTACATAAAGTTGATGCAAGTAATTCTAGTTATGATGATTTTATTGCACTTTGTGGTAATGAAAAGGATCCATTAAACATATTAATTTAATAAAACTACATCAATTAATTCTGATTATAATTATAATTATTATTACTACTATTATTATTACTATTATAGTGAAGAGTGCTTCTTCTTCTACTACTATTACTACCACTTGAAATTATCTTATCTTATCTAATCAGGGTATAATAACAATAATAATACTAAATAAAAACAAAACAAAAAAAAAAATAGTATAAAAATATCAAAAAAAAATTGGAAAAAAAAAGAAAAATTAAAAAGGGTTCTATAATATAACTAATTCATTAATAATTAAATAAGTGTTTGTTGTTGTTTGATTGTTTGATTGTGTGTGTTTTTTAAAAAACTAAAAAAAGGAATGAAGTGATAATAATTTTACTTATTTTGGTGATTCACCTTCAAATACAAATTCTTTTAATTCTTTATATGCTCTATCTAAATCATCATTAACAATAATTTTATCATGAGCACCAGTTTTAGAAAAATCTAATTCTCTTGAAGCAGCACTAATTCTCTTTTCAACACTTTCCTTAGTTTCAGTACCTCTACCTTCTAATCTTGCTCTTAAAATTTCAAGAGATGGAGGAGCTAAGAATAGATACCTAGCATTTAAAGATGATTTTTTAACAGCTTGAACACCTTGCATATCAATATCTAAGATACAAGTCTTACCAGATTGATTAACCTTATCAACAGATGCAAAAGTAGTACCATAATAATTACCAGAAAATTGAGCCCATTCAATATAGGCATTTTCCTCTATTTGTTTTTTAAATTCATCAACTGTAATAAAATGATAATCATGAGCATGTCTTTCACCAGGTCTTGGGCTTCTAGTAGTATTTGAAACAGAAAATCCAAATTTTGATGGATATTCAGCAAATAATTTTTTTAATAAAGTTGATTTACCAGCACCTGAAGGACCAGAAATAACGATTGTACGGTCTTTAACTATTGTTAGTAATTGCTCTTCATTATTCTTCATTCATTATTATTATTCATTATTATTCATTATTGTTGTTATTGATGTTGTTATTATTTCTTTAAAGAAGATAACTATCCAGAGTCAAACTCTTGTTTACTTAAAAAAATATTCTCAACAAGCAAAACAAACAATAAATAAATAGAATTAAATATTTAGAATTGAATTAAAGTTCTTTAAACATACTAGCCATTTGATTAAATATTTATTAAGATTATCTTATTAATTAAATATAATAATAATAGTGTTTTTTAAAAGAGAGAAAATTAAATTTATATTTCTAAAGTGAATTTTATACATTTAAATTTGAATTTGAATTTTAATTTTAATTTTAATTTTAATTCAGAAAAAAAAAAAAATTTAACGTGTTTTTTTTTCTTGTTTTTTTTTGCCCTGTGAGGTCTCCAGCCGCAGCTTTTTCAATACATGCATAATAAATACATAGATAGTAACATAGATAGTACACGGTAACATTGTAAGTATGTAGTAGTAACATAGATAGTATTTAGTAGTAACATACGAACATAGATAGTAGTAGCATACAAACTTACTAATACACTACAAACTAACATAGTGAATAGTATACATGCAGATTTCGAGAATATAAAAAGAATATATGCTATACGTGGCTGGTGAGGAACAACCGTGCCTCGAGTGAGTGCTCAGAGTGGGCGGTGTGTGGTCTCTCTTTTGGTACCTGGTGGCTGGTGAATCTCTTTTATATTTATGAAATTTTTACAATTTTGAGAATATTCTACTACTATTAAAATGTATCTAATCTAGTATATCTTATAATTCAGTTATTTATGTAGTTTATAGTTATAAATTGTGTTGAAATTACTATTATTATTAATTATATTGTACTTTACAGTAGTTATAAGAACAGTAGGTAATAAATAGTAGCTACTTTTGAAATGTCTGGATGTTTCTTTACCCACGATTTCCACATTAATAAATTACTTACTTACTTATATACTTCCTTATATACTTATTTATTAATGTTATTCAATATATATAAACATAGATTGATAGATTTTGATATATAGGTTTAGTCATATGAATTCATTTACAACTTTTTCAATTAATGGTAGAATATATTTAAGATATTCATCAATAATATTAAGACCAATATCATCAATATCATCAATATCATCAACATCATCAATATCACCATCATCAATATCACCATCATCAATATCACCATCATCAATATCACCATCATCAATATCACCATCATCAATATCACCATCATCAATATCACCATCATCAATATCACCATCATCAATATCACCATCATCAATACTAAACACAAATTCAAATTGGAAATTACAAAGAAGAATGTTTACCTTTTTAAAGAAATCAAATAATGTTTCAAAGTCCTGTATTAATAATAATAATGAAATCGTAAAAGATTCTAATTCAAATTCAAATTCAATTACTGATAAAGATATAGATGATAAATTATCATCAAATAAAGGAAAAGATATAGATAATAAATTATCATCAAAGAATGGTAAAAATATAAGTAATAAATTATCGAGTAAAGGTAAAGATAATTCTAATATCATTAATACTAATGATAATAATAATAACAATTCAACATTACTACCGACTTCTAATAATAAACCACCTCAATTAATTTATAAATGGTTCTATGCTACTGATGTTCCGACTTCAATGCCAGGATATTATTCATATAAGAAGACTCAAGAAGCTAAAAAGTTTACAGAATTTAATGATAAAGATTCTGATAAGATTGAAGAAAAATATCAATCATTTTTAAATCTTTCAAAACAATCTTCTAATAATAATAGTAATAATAAGTTAAATGATTTAAATGATTTATTAGTACCCGTAAATGAAGATCATTTATTTGAAGTTAATGTTAAGACAAAATTAATGAAACCAACATATTGGGAAGGTGCCTCTTATGAAGTTAGAAGAGGTATTTGGTTTGATTATGAAGGTAATCCATTAAGACAAGATTTAACAGATGAATTAGAAAATGGTTATCTAAAATTAAAACCTTATCAATTATTACCAAATGTTGATTATGGTAAGGATCAAATTTGTATTAATATTAATGGTTATAAAGAGGGGAAAGTAATTGTTTATAGTGATTTTAATACTGCATTTATAATTGATGATCTACTTGGTGGTAATTTTCAATTAAAATTATTAAGAAATTTACCAAATTATGGTCCAACTTTTGGTGCTTTAAAATTTAAAAGAGGTTATATTAAAAAACTTGGAAATAATTCATCATCTACTACTACTACTTCTACTAAAACTTCTATTAATGAGGATTCTAATAAAGTGAAACAAGAAGGTAACAATGATAATGATATAACATCAATAAAGAGTATTTCAGATATGTTTGAATTAGAATTAAAGCAATTGTTTAATGAAAATAGTGGAAATGAAGATCATTCTAAAACTGTTGAAAATACTAAAAATGCAATGTCATTAGAAATTCAAAATGATTATAAACCTGAAAAGAGTACTATTCAAGAAAGACCTGTTGATCATTTAATTCTTTGTATTCATGGTATTGGTCAAGCATTAGGTTCAAAATTTCAAGCAATTAATTTTGTTCATACAATTAATATAATGAGAAATAATTTTAAAAAAGTATTTAAAGAGAATAAAGATTATCAAAATTCTTTCAATAAGAATGGAAACATGAATGAGAAAATGTTGAATGATTTATCAGAACCAAATTGTAGAGTTCAAGTCTTACCAATCACTTGGAGACATAAAGTTGATTTTGATGTTAATAAACCATTTAAAGATGAATTAAATGAATTTGGTAAACCAAGATTACCATCATTAGAGGATATAACATCTGATGAAAATAAATCAATTAGAAATTTATTAGGTTCTGTAATATTAGATATCCTATTATACTATGAACCAAGATATATGAATCAAATATTAAATGAAGTTGTTAAAGAGGCTAATAGAATTTATGCATTATTTAAAGAAAAGAATCCATCATTTAATGGTAAAGTTAGTATTGTTGGTCATTCATTAGGTTCATCGATTGCATTTGATTTATTATCATTACAACCAACAAACAATGATAATAATAATAATAAATTAACAGAAGATCAAAAAACCAAGATATTTGATTTTAAAGTAGAAAATTATTTTGCAATGGGTTCACCAATTGGTGTATTTAATCTATTAAAACGTAAAAATATTGGTTCAAGAGAATTATTTGGTGAATCAACTGATAAGATATTAACACCAAAATGTAATAATCTTTATAATATTTTCCATCCATGTGATCCAATTGCATATAGATTAGAACCATTAATTAAACCTGAATTTAAAAATTTAAAAGCTGAAACTTTACCATTTTTAATTCAAGATTTTAATAAACAAATTGCAACATTAACAGAATTAAAGGATAATTTAAGTTCAAAAGTTATTGATACAGCAACTGATGCATGGGCCAATGTTACAGCATCAAAAGTTGGTGAAATGTTAAAAGTTATAAAAGATGATGGAAATAATAATAATAATAATAATAATAATAATAATAATAATAATAATAATAATAATAAGGATAATCAATTAATAAAGAGATCAAAACAAATTAAACTTTCTGAAAATGATTTAAAATTATTAACATCATTAAACTATAATGGTAGAGTTGATTATGCATTACAACAAGGTGTATTAGATATTTCAATAATTTCTTCAATAAGTGCACATGTTAGTTATTTTGAAGATGCAAATGTTTCAGCATTTATATTAAAAGAAGTTTTAAGTGATTATAATAAAAGGGTTAAAGAAAAAATCGTTACTACTATTAGTCCCTAATTAAGATGAGTCTTTATTCTACTTGTTGTTGTTATTATAATTAATTAATATAAACAATTTAAAGAAAAAAGGTTATAGTAAATCATCAAGTGATTGTTCAGAATCCTTTTTAATTAGATCCAACATACCTTCAGGTAATATTGGTCTATTATTTTCATCTAATACATAACGAAATGGCATTTCAGTTGCTTCATTTTTATTAAATCTAAATTCTGGATAATCAATAAATTTAATATTTTCAAATGAAATCTTTTTATCAATAATTAATTGAGTAGTTCTAATAGCAGTATCAGTTGTCATTTGTTTGTTACCTAATCTTTTACCAATGAAACCATATTTTCTTCTTAATTCACCAGTTCTATCCCTTGGTGGATGATCACCAAGAATACCACCAAATACAAAATAATCAAAATTATCGAAATCTTTTGGTAATAGATCAATTTCAGCAGATGGATCTAATAGACAAACTCTTTCCTTTATAATTGGTAAATCTTTAGTACCAATATTAGTTATTTCATCAGTAGTCCATTGTAATCCTAAATCTATTAACTTTTGAGGTATATCATCAATTGTAGTACCTTTTGGTAATGAAGTTAAGATTAAATTTTCTCTACCAACTTCTTTAATAATTGTGGAGTATTCTAAGATTACC
>JAJMFI010000088.1:19976-41044 GCA_030574595.1 Ruyongia chambardii
AAAAAAAAAAAAAAAAAATTTGGTAAGTAAAAAAAAAAAAAAAAAAGTCACATTAAAATAAAATAAAAAAACGAAAATGTGCCAAAAAATTTGATTAATCTTTAATTTTATTCTTACATGTAATAGTGAAAGGTGATATAGTAGTTTAAAAAGACAATATATATTTAAAATATATATCAATCATTAGTTCTATAATGAATCTTTATCGAATTGTGTATTTTTATTTTTAATTTTTTTTTTTTGTGGTTCATATATATCATAATATCATATCATAATTGTTTTAAAAGTTTAAAATTTAAATTGTGATCATTGATAAGAAAAGAAAGAAAATGGATATCAATTGATTATTTCTTTTCTTCATTATCCTTCAAGAAATCATTTAATAATTTTTCAACATCTAAATCATCAGCTTTATTAGTAGTAACTGATGCAACAACAGTTGGAGTTGGTTTAGATGGTGGAATATCAGCAGCAAAATATTTTGGAAGAGTAATACCACCTACAACAACACTAAGTGTAGCAATTGTAATCTAAAGAGATGTAAATAGTAATTAGTTAGTATGATGTACTAATTTGATAAAGAGTTTAATCAGAAAATTTAAAGAGTAAAATTGTTTATATTAATGTTAATGGTTCAAGGGGTTTTTCTATTAGTTATATTCATAAATAGGAGAGACAAACAAACACACACAAATTAAAAACAAAAACACCTGTAAAATTATAAAATTTTGAAACAATTGAACTAAAAATCGTTATCAAATATAGAGACATACCCAATGAGGAGCAACTTTAACACCAAAAAGATTATATGGAACAGCCATTGTTAAATTTATTTGAATATATGTTATTTAATTGATATTAAAGATATTAAATCTTGAATTGTGTCCATTTTAATTTTAATTTTGGTTTTTTTTTTTAATTTTTGGTTTTACATCCAAACATTTTTATTGATAGTCTCCTTTTGGACTAGTCTCTTCTAGTCTCTTTAGATTAGTCTTTTTAGATTTAGTCTCTTCGATTAGTCTCTCTTTGCTGGAAAAAAAATGAGTCTTGTAATTTTTTCATTTTGTTCATTTAACTTATACATATAATACTAGTGTTGTTTGTTTTCAAATCAATATACTATTTAAGTGATTGATAAGACATTAAGATATTATATTGTTAAATATACTTCACTAAAATTTATAATAATGAGTTCCACCAAATCAGATGGAAAAGAAGCTAAAAAGGTAAGATATTATCTGATATCATTATTATTTAGTCATTTAATTTATACTAACTCATATTAAAATATAATTAGCCAGATCCATTTAAATCATTCATAGCTGGTGGTACAGCTGGTGCTATTGAAGGTGTTATTACAGTAAGTTCTTTTTTTAACTCGATATTTAGTATTTGATTTAAACTTATAATTTAATCATCATCTATTAAAATAAAACAAATTTAAAAAGGTTTATCTTATACTAACAATATAATAAATATATCTTAGTATCCATTTGAATTTGCAAAGACTAGATTACAATTAATCGATAAGAGTTCAAAGACTTCACGTAATCCATTAGTCCTAATCTATAACACTGCAAAGACTCAAGGTATTTCATCATTATATGTTGGTTGTCCAGCTTTTGTAGTGGGTAATACTGTTAAGGCAAGTGTTAGATTTTTAGGTTTTGATGCTATTAAGGGTCTATTAGCTGATAAAGATGGAAGATTATCTGGTTCAAGAGGTGTTATTGCAGGTTTAGGTGCTGGTCTATTAGAATCAATTGTTGCAGTGACTCCATTTGAAGCTATTAAGACTGCTATGATTGATGATAAACAATCAATTAAACCAAAATATCAAACTGGTATGTTAAGTTCATTTAAAGTTGTTAAAGATTTAGGTATTAAAGGTCTATATGCTGGTTTAGTACCAGTTTCTTTACGTCAAGCCTCAAATCAAGCTGTTAGATTAGGTTGTTATAATAAGATTAAATCAGCTATTCAAGAAGCTTCAAATTCTTCACCAAATAAACCATTAAGTTCAATGTTAACCTTTGTTGTTGGTGCATTTGCTGGTATAGTTACAGTTTATTCAACAATGCCAATTGATACTGTTAAAACAAGAATGCAAGCATTAGGTGCATCTGAAAAATATTCAAGTACAATTGATTGTTTTATAAAGATATTTAAAGAAGAAGGTATATTAGCATTTTGGAAAGGTGCAACTCCAAGATTAGGTAGATTAATATTAAGTGGTGGTATTGTATTTACAATTTATGAAAAAGTTTTAGTCATCTTAGGTTAATTTTGTTAATCTTATTTGATTTAATTTTAATTTAATTTAATTTAATATTCCTAATTTCTCTTTTTGCATATTGCATTTTTGTGAGTTTGTTTGTTTGTATGTTTGTTTGTGTTGGAAACAAAAGAAAAAAGTTGATAAAAGATATCATTCATAATAAGTGTATTTATAATAATAGAATCTACATTTTAAGTAAATTGTACACGTCTTGATGATTCCATTTTTTGTGGGTGGATATATTGTCATACATTAAACATCTTAAAACTCATACTCTCTTACCTCTTTATTCTTTTTTTGTTTTGTTTGTTTTTCTCTTGTAATCTTTATATATGAATAATAGAAAAAATTATAATTAAAAATGTTTTATTTAAGAGGTTGTTCAAGTTGTTGATGTTGAAATATCAGCAGCTGTAGGTTTAGCCATTAAGGCATCAACTGAATTGACAGATTTTGGTCTTTTGGTCTTACCATTTGTCTTATCTCCTTTCCTTTTCTTTGTTGGCTTAACAGGTCTAATTTCATCTTTATCATAGACAAAATTTGGTAAATCATAAATCTTTACATGTTTAATTCCTAGTAGATATACTGAAGTATCAGAATATTCTTGAAATGAACGACATAATCCAAAGAAATCATTACATTGAACATGAATATCAAATTTCTTCTCTCCTTCACCAGGAGTAGTATTTATATCCAATCCAATATATAGAGCCATTATATGAACTTTCTTTTCATCTTCCTTTAATTCATAATCTTTATTTTCATCAGTTATTTCAATATATTTTTGTAAGATATCCTCTCTTGAATGATATCCAAAACTTTTCTCTATTTCTGTAACTTCTTCTTCAGTCTTATAGATATATGTCTTTTGAAATTCTTTTACATATGGATTAACTAGGATAAATCCAGTTAATTGTTCCAACCTTTGTACTAATAATCTTAATTTTGCCTCTACTAATCCACTCCATTTCAAATGTTGTTCATCATCACCTCTTGTAGTACATATAACTGTTAAATAATATTTATATTTAAAGAAAAAATCATGTTTAACAAATAAATCAGACCAAGTCTTTTGACGAGAAATTATATCTTGCATTATTTGATCACCTCTCTTAAGTTCAGACATTATTACCTTTTGAGTAGAAGCACCAATATTATGAGTGGCACACATGGATGGATATGCAGGAGTAATAACAGGCATTCTATGTTGACGATCTTGAGGATAAATTCTTGGATTCCAAACTCTTGCTTGTAATGGTCCATCCTCTATTTGTTTTAATAAGACAGGTTGTGGCCAATCCCATTGATTTAAAATTTGGAAAAATTTTGCAACAATAACAGCACTAATTGCATTTGGATATAATTGACAAATTCTAGCTACCAACATAGCCCATGCAACACCACCTGGGAAACCAAATACATTACCATATATGGCTCTTCTCTTTGACCATAATTTAATGGCTCTTAAACTTAACTTAAAGACAACAGGTTTTGGAATTAATTGTAAGATTTCATCAGTAACTCTTGTACCATTAAGAGCTCTTAAATCCTTTTCATCTAAATTTCTTAATAAATTTTTATCATTCAATGTTAAATCTAATGGAACTTGAGGAATGTCTAATTTTGCACAAATTAAATCAATATCAATACCTTTAAATACAATTTTAATAATTGGAACAAATGCATCAGGTACTGGTGCTATTTCCTCTAATTCAGGTCTCTTTCTTAAAATTTCATCAAATACAGTAAAGAAATCCTCTCTAGTAACATGTTTTGGTACAACAACTAAAGTATCAATATCAGAACCTGGTCCATATACACCTAATCTGTAACTACCAAATGTAAATATTTTCCCACCAGCATCTTTAGCCATACCATCACTCATGTTCTTATTTTTAGAAACGGTATAAACAAATTCATGTACTAACTTTTGTAATATCTGTAAAACTTCTACTCTCTTTCTAGTTTCAGCCTCTGATTCAAAAGAACCTTCCTTTTTCAATTCTTGAACCAATTGATCATTAAGGACATTTTCAGCAGCTGTAGGGCCATCTGTAGAGATAGGTGGAGTAAGTCCATATGATTTGCTCATTGTATTAAATTATCTTATATCTTAACAAATATATAAAAAAAAAGAGGCAATAACTACCCAATGCTTCAATGACAATTCGTTTAAGAGCCTTACAATACTATCATAAAGAGACAACTTAATTGTAGTTACTAATTAAATTCTTTTGTGTTGAATTTTTTTCAAAGTGAGTTCTGACTAAGCAGGTGGTATGAACCGTCTTTGTCTGTTTGCAAGTGACGCCAAATTGATACCAGTTAATAATGGTTAATAGTACGTAGTATTAATACTATCAGAAGAATGAAACTGTATAGTTTAATAATTGTATCAGGTTTTAATAAGGCATTGAGTCTACTATGTATATTATTGTTGATATTCTCTACTTAAAATTTTATGGTAAAAAGTTTAAGCGGTAGTCAAAAATTTTTGAAATCAAAACATCAACAAGAAAAAAGTAAACATTAAACAATAAGGTCATGATGAAAGCTTTTAAAGAATAAAGAATATTACTTTATCATATAATACAATGGCCTCTGCTACTAGGCTGAAAATTGACTCCATATATGGAACTTCTTCAAGCAACCAGCTGAATTTTGCAATCAATTCATTAACCAATACAATTGCCTATATTGCAAGTGGTGGTGTAGTGGTTGCACAGATCAATTCAGATAATAATAAATTATGTAGCCCACAAAGGTTTTTCTGTGCGAATAACAATGGTAATAATAATAGCTCTTCGTCCTCTTATCCTAGTCAGATTGTATCAGATTCTTATGATTTATATGGATATTCTAAATCTCAAACACCAATAATAATAGCATCTTCAAATACCAACTCTAATGCAAATTTATCTGATGCATTGACAACATCTTTGAACGATTTATCAATATCACCATCGAAACAGAAGTTGAAACCTATTTCTTCTATTGCAATCTCTCCAAATGGTAGGTTATTGGCAGTTGGTGAACTGGGTACAAATCCAAGAATCCTAATATTTTCTTTGGCTGAAGATTCTGTTGATACACCTATATTGACTATATTTGAACATAATTTTGGTATATTAGCCCTTAGATTCAGTCAAGATTCGAATTATTTATTAAGTTTAGGTATTAATCATGATAGTTTCCTATATATCTGGAAATTAAATGGTAGTAATACTGAAATAATAGGTGCTAATAGGTGTACTTCTCAAATTAATGGAGTTGAATGGAATAATAATAATGAAATCATTACTTTTGGTCTTAGACATATCAAATTTTGGAATTTTGAAATATTTGATAAAAAATCAATTATCTCTGGAAAAAATGTTATATTAAATGATTTTTTAAATGCTAATTTTATTAGCATGTCAATATCTAATAGTAATGATAATTCAATTCTTTTCTTAACATCAAATGGAGAAGTTTGTAAATATGATAAAGAATCTCATTCTTTAAAATTGATCAGTAAATTAGAAAGATCAAATATGGTTGGTTCCATTTTACAAAAGAACACAAATGAATTATGGGTTGGTTCATCAAATAATAAAATTACATTAATACCAATAGACACTGAAACCTCATTAAGCAGAGATACATCTTTAATTGATTTATCTCCATCTAAAACTAAATTTACTCCAGATATTGTTACTCTACAGAAATTCAATGAAGATCTATTAATATATCTAACATCACAAGAGGAAATTCAATTATTAGATATCAATACAATGAAGTCTACATCGTTAATTGATTCTTTATTAAAATTGTCTACGTCTATGAAGAATTCATCACTTATTGATAAAAACCCAGTCATATGGACTAAAAATGGTATTTTGAAACTTATTTCTGAAAATAATTATAATAATGACTTATCCATATCTCTTTATGAAAATATCCAAGTTCAACAGTTTGTTGATAAAGTAATTGCTAACTCTATAACTGCCATTGATCTAACAGAATCTGGTAATATGATCATCGGTGATGCGTATGGTAATATTACTATCTATGATCGTCATAATGGAAATTCAATAATATTTAATGAACAAGCTCATGAGTTTGCTGTTAATGATGTTACATATATCATTGAAGATGGGGTTGAATTCATTGTCAGTATTGGAAGAGATAGAATGATTCAAGTATTTGCTAAAACAGATCTTCCACTTTCAGAAAATATGAAAGATGAAATAACAAGTAAGTGGTCTATTTATCAAACCCTCAATGAACATAAGGCAAATTTGATACAAATGATATATCACAATAATAAACTTTATGTCTCTTCATCTGATAGAACCATTTCAGTGCATAAATTTATAGTGAACAATCAAAAAACTGAAGACAATGAGCCAATATTAGAATCGATTTCCATAATAAGAGAGAAAACAATATCTCTTAAAAGCTCACCTTTATCTATGTTTATCTACGAAAAAGAAGATAATGAAAACAATGAATTGATAATATCTACAAATGATAAACAAATCTCTGTATTTTTATTAAAAACTTTAGAACTTTTACCAAGAAAATCTCTGAAACTATATGATCCTGATTCAAATGAAAGTTTATTAGTCGATAATCTTGTTATTTTTGCAGAATCTAGCAATTTAATATGTTCCTGCTCTGACAAGAGCATTAGAGTTTTCAATTATTCTACAGGTAAACAAGTTTGTGTGAATTGGGGTCACTCTGACAATATTAGTAATATTGTATTATTCAAAAATAAAGTATTGACTTTATCATCTAATGGATGTTTATTTAGTTGGTCTATAACATCAGATTCATCAATCAGTTCCTCAGTTCCAGGTTCTACATCTAATACTTTCTCTACACAATTCTCAGAGACACCTCAAAAAGTTGTAAGAAAGATTAAAAAACATCCAACTGCTTCAAATCCGCTTATAGCTAGAATATCACCTACTAGACTACCAAATACTCCAAAGTTGACAAACAGTCCTACCAGATTAGCTACGACATCTAAAACTAACCTATCACCGTCATCATCTACATCGCCTAGTCGAGCAACCTCACCAAGGAGTCCAACGTTATCCACATCAAGATATCCAAAGATATCAAGCCCAACCCCCAATCCATTAAAATCATCTTCGACACCAACAAGTTTACCCACTGTAGTGAGACCATCTTCAAAGCATATTTCAATAATGGAATCATCACCTCATGATAAGCGTACTGCTATCATGCCCGATATATTGATAGCTAATCTCCAAAATTTCAAACAAAATATGGCATCATATTCCAATGATGACATTGAAAAAGTCAAAGGTGAAATGGAGAAAATATTTAATATTGAGACAGATATTTTATCCAAGTATAACCAACTGCTGGTATCTTCTTTAGGTAAAATATTAGATAAGTCTATCCCTATCAACATTAATAGCAAAGAAAACATTGTACAAAACACTCTATAATAACAAAAAAAAATCTATATAAATTAAATTATGGTATAAAATATGTACAAAGAATTATCATTAGTCATTATATTTATCTTCTCAAAAATGCAGAATATGCTTCCTTTTCAATTTGAATACTACCTGCTGCCTTCATTCTCTTTTTACCTTCTTTTTGGTTAACTAAAAGTTTTTTTCTTCTGGTTATATCAGATGCATGTAGTTTAGCCAAAACATCTTTTCTTTTAGCTTTGACAGTCTCTCTAGCAACAACTTTACCCCCAGCTCTTGCTTGAATAGCAACTTCAAACAATTGGTTCTTTACATGTTCTCTAAATCTATAACACCAGTCTTTACCTAATGATGCAGCATGGTCTTTATGAACAATTTGACCTAAGGAATCTACTTTGTGGCCATTGATCAATAAATCTAATTTGCATATAGCACCAAGTTTGTATCCAATATCTTCATAATCCAATGATGCATAACCCTTTGTTGTTGATTTTAATTTACCAAAGAAATCATCAACCAAATGAGATAGTGGGATTTGATATTTCAATAGTACTTGTCCCGAGGACAAGTATTGTATTTCATCTTGAATACCACGATTATTATCACAAATTTTAATAACAGCACCTAAATATTCACTTGGAAAAGTCATCATAGCTTGAACATATGGTTCTTCAACACTTTTAAGAGTTGATTTTTCTGAAAAATCTGGAAAATCATCAGGATTTGCTATAATTTTAGAGGATCCATCTTTGAAATTCAACTTATAAGGTACCGTTGGTGTTGTTAATATTAAAGACGAACCATATTCTTTTTCCAAACGTTCTTTAAAAACAGAAGCATGAAGAGAACCTAAAAACCCTAAGCGCCATCCTTGCCCTAATGCATTTGAGCTTTCCTTTTCTAATGTTACAGCACGATCATTAAGAACCAACTGCTGCATATGATCATCGACATCCTTGAAATTCAAAGATGTACCAGGGAAAGCACCAACAAAGACCATCGGTTTAGGCTCTTCAAATCCAGGTAATGGTTCAGTAGGTTGACCTACCGCCATGAATGTATCACCAATTATAGCTTCGGATGAATCTTTCATTCCTGGAACAATATAACCAACCTGACCAGCGGTCAACTTTGAAGTTGGCAATCTATCAGGATACATAATACCAATCTCTTTGATTTCATATTTTTTATCAGTATGAGGAGAATAAATTTTTTGACCCTTTTTCACTGATCCATCTGAAATATATACAAGCATAACGCATCCCATATATGAATCATACCATGAATCAACAACTAATGCCCTAAATTTATCTTCTTTTTTACCTGTAGGAAAGGGTATTCTTTCTATAATAGCGGGTAGTAAAGATTCACAATTGAACCCTGTTTTAGCAGAAACTTTAATGATATCCTCAGCAGGTAGTTCAAAAGTCTCAGTTATTTGTTTTGTAGCACCTGGAATGTCTGCCGAATCCAGATCAATCTTGTTAATTACAGGTATTAACTTTAAATTCATACTATATGCCAAATAGAAATTTGCAACTGTCTGTGCTTGAACACCTTGAGCAGCATCAACGATTAGCAAAGCACCACCACATGAGGCATAACTTCTGGAAACTTCCGCTCTAAAGTCAACATGACCAGGTGTATCAACTAAATGTAATAAATAATCATTACCTTTGTAATTATAAATCATTGAGCATGTCTGAGCTTTAATTGTTATACCTCTTTCTCTTTCAACATCTAGTTTATCCAAAACTTGTTTTTGACCAGGCTTGACTACCTTTGTTATTTCTAATAATCTGTCACTTAAAGTGGATTTGCCATGATCAACATGAGCAACTATAGAGAAATTTCTATAATTTTCAATTGGAATATCAGCTATACGTTGTTCCACCGGTCTTTCAATCTTCTCTATTACTTGGAATCTTGTTGAGGAACAATGGAAAAAACGCCGTATTGAGGGACTTGACCTTAAAGCTCTTATAAACATTTCTTCAAATTGTTCAATCTGCAAATAAAGTTCTATTATATGGTCTTATTCCCTATTTTAACAACTACTCTTATTGTTTACTGTTCAACCGTTAGAAATTTTCTATATAGTACTATACCACTTTACCATCGGTCTGGGCACGCATGTCTTTGGTGCGTTACCCTCACTTTTATATCATACTGATTTACAGACTATCAAAAAAAAGCTTAAATTTAACATTGCACTCTTATGAACCATATATAAATTACAGGGCTTCAATTCCACAATTATAACGCAAGGAATGTCATTTTCGCAAGGTATTCAGGCTATTACTGGTGACAGTAAGTTTTTAAATGGTCTGGCTTATTTTGTGTTCTCATTAGGTGTAGCCAAATTCACCCTTTCATTTTTAAGTTATGCCTCCATGATTGTTGATTTGTTCATCTTACCAGCAACTGATTTTAGAAAGTATGGTTCCAGATCAGGTAATTGGGCTATCATCACTGGATCATCAGATGGTATTGGTAAGGAATATGCATTTCAATTGGCCAGAAAGGGGTTCAATGTTTTATTAATTTCAAGAACAGAATCAAAATTACAAGAATTAGCTAAAGAAATTGAAAATAAATTCAAAGTTAAAACTAAAATTTTAGCCATTGATTTCTCATCAGATTCAGATTCTAATTACACTGCTATTAAAGATTCAATTGATAACTTACCAGTAACTATCTTAATAAACAATGTTGGTCAATCACATTCAATACCAGTACCATTCAGTGAAACTAATGAAAAGGAATTAAGGGATATTATAACAATTAACAATACAGCAACTTTGTTAACAACCCAAATCATCATTCCAAAAATTCAAGAGACATTAAAACTTCAAAAGGGTACTCGTGGTCTAATTCTAACTATGGGTTCATTTGGTGGTTTATTGCCAACACCATATTTAGCAACTTATTCAGGTTCAAAGGCCTTTTTACAAAGTTGGAGTGCAGCACTAGCTGGTGAATTGGCCAGCTCAAACATTGATGTTGAATTAATTATATCATACCTAGTTACATCAGCTATGTCAAAAATTAGACGAGCTTCAATCTCTATTCCAACTCCAAGATCTTTTGTCTATGCAGTTTTAAAAACAGTAGGTCGTCGTTGTGGTGCTCAAGAGCGTTATGCAACATCTACTCCATATTGGACTCATGCTTTAATGCATTGGTGGATTGAAAATACTGTTGGTGTATATAGTAAGCTTGCTAATGGTTTGAACTTGAATATGCATCAACAAATCCGTGCTAGAGCTTTAAAGAAACTAGCAAAGCAGAAGCGTGATGAATAAAATATTTACCGAAATTTGAGTGACTTAAACTTGTCATCGTATATGAATAAGTCATATAGTTTATAGCTAAATATATATACATATATGATATAACTTTCTTTTGATCCCATCAGATCAAAAGTTGCTTCGAATTTCTTACCGGGTCTTGTTTTATTTCCTAACTGGGAAGTCTAATATGGCAGAACAAAAACAAATGATAAAAATCAAAACTGGAAATCAAAACACAAACGCATCATATTTTTGGATCAATCCTTAAGAATATTAAATAATAGTGTTGTGTTATATCTCCTATAAGACACACGTATTGATCATTTCTATCATTTGTTGTGCTAATATCAGTATAAAGTAAATCATATAATGCCAGAATTATCAAATTACCAACGTCTAGAGAAGGTTGGTGAAGGTACGTTAAATTTCATAGATATATCATAAGTTAAAGAACCGTTATACTAATTATTTGAATCTTTTCAATAAAAAAATAGGTACATATGGTGTTGTTTACAAAGCATTAGATACGAGACACAATAATAGAGTTGTAGCATTGAAAAAGATTCGCTTAGAATCAGAAGATGAGGGTGTTCCATCAACTGCTATTCGTGAAATTTCATTATTAAAAGAGATGAGAGATGAAAATACTGTTAGATTGTATGATATCATTCATTCAGATTCGCATAAACTTTACTTAGTCTTTGAATTTTTAGATCTAGATTTGAAGAAATATATGGAATCTATTCCTGCAGGTGTTGGCCTTGGTGCTGATATGGTAAAAAGATTTATGATGCAATTAGTTAAAGGTACTGCTTATTGTCATGGTCATAGAATTCTACATAGAGATTTAAAACCTCAAAATCTTTTAATTAATAAAGAAGGTAATCTTAAACTGGCGGATTTTGGTTTAGCTAGAGCATTTGGTGTTCCATTAAGAGCTTATACACATGAAGTTGTAACATTGTGGTATAGAGCACCTGAAATTTTATTAGGTGGTAAACAATATTCAACAGGCGTTGATATTTGGTCTATTGGTTGTATTTTTGCTGAAATGGTGAATAGAAAACCATTATTTGCTGGTGATTCAGAAATTGATCAAATCTTTAGAATATTCAGAATATTGGGTACACCAACTGAAGAGATTTGGCCTGATGTTACTTATCTACCAGATTTTAAACCAACATTTCCAAAATGGCAAAGAAAAGATTTACAGCAATCAGTTCCATCATTAGATCCAGCTGGTGTTGATCTATTGGCCAAGATGCTTGTTTATGATCCAGCAGGTCGTATTTCTGCTAAACGTGCGCTAACACATGAATATTTTATGGAAGATGGGGCTGTTAATGACTATCGTCAACAGCAGTCTATTCCAATTGGTGCATCAGTATATGCCTGAAGTAAAGTAGATTAAAGTTTAGCTATGAAATGATACCATAGTATATATATACCCCCCTTAATTCTTGTTGTTTTTTGAAGCTTACTACGTAATTATATTTTGCTACATATAAAAAGTAAAACTAATAAATAAAACTATCAACTTCAAAGGTTTAAGTACTATCTGAACTGTTCGTAATATCTTTCTTCAGCAAACCTTTGTTCAACTTTTTGTAATACATAATCATCATAAACATCCTCTAACTTTTCACCACCAAGTAAAACTCTTTCTTCGTGTATCTTTTGTTCATCCTTTGTCATTAAAACAACGTTATCCAAGCTTAACTCCTTTTCTGGATACCATTTCGAAAGAGTTAATCTAGTAGAAAATCCAGATAGGGGAGATTTTCCTCTGAAAACTTCTTCCACTATATAAGGGATATCCCTTAATGAAATAGGAATGACTGAATCAGATTTTCCTATCCTTAACATTTGAGAAGCAACAGTTTGAAAGATGCCATCATATACTTTGATTCTATTTTTACCTTCGATTGGCTCGATTGGATATTTAGATACACTTGTTAACAGATAGGAAACTATTGCAGAACCAAACATTGCAGGTAGAGTACCCAAAACTGGTAATATTCTAACTCTAAAATCTTGTAGAGCACTTAATTGATCTACTTGACCCTTTTCAAATTCTTCATCAGGTAATGGCAATAATTGTGCCTTTCTTGGATCAGGTTTTTCAGCAGAGAATATAACAGTAATTCCATTATAAATTCCTCTCTTTTTTAAACGACGTCTAACAGATTTAGCTAAACTATCTTCTTCAGTTACAGAGATATCACCAATATTAATTCTAGTTGGGTCACTTTTACAAGCGGCTCCCATTGAGCTAATTACTTGAATTTTATTTTCATGACAAAATGTTAATAAATCAACCTTTGTGTTAATATTATCAATGCAATCAATAACGAAATTTGGTTTAGTTTCATCAGATAATAATAATTCATGAGCAGCATCAATATTCCATAGTTTGTTGACTGCAGTAACTTCAATCCAAGGTGAAAATTGGTAAACGTGTTTCTTCAAACAATCCACTTTTGAAGTTCCAACATCTTGTAATGTGGCAACAGCATGTCTATTAAGTGAAGATAAAGAAACTTGATCAAAATCGATGATCTTAATTTTACCAACACCTGAGCGAGCCAGCATAGTAGTGACCCAAGAACCAACTCCACCCACACCAACAACGATTACATATTGGTTTCTAACATCCTCCATAGCTTCATCACCCAAGAAAGCATAATTTCTTGCTAATTGTTCTTTGATCAAAGTTTCATCATATTTTCTTTTCTTGAGAGCTGCAGTAGTAGTAGTATGTGCAGATGAATCATGGTTTTTGCCAAAAAATATATCTCTATAACAATGAAATGCCTCTATCAGTCCAGTTGTTATTATTGCAGTACCAACAACTATTCCAGCAGTTTTTAATGACATTTTTCTTCTTTGCCTAAACTAATTATTAGTTTATGATAGTTGTTTCTACTCATATTATCCAGCGATGAGTAAGAAAAAAAAATTCAAAGATATTGGTAAGTGCTTATATAATCACTCTCGAAATCAAATTTTCAGACACGAAATAAAATTACGTTGACTTTTTTTTTTTTCTTACTCTTCAGATTTACCCAATTAGGAAATCATATTATATGCGTCAAATTTTAATAGGAACACCAATTTTTATATAATACTGCTTACTTCTGCTTCTTCATTTTTAATTGAACTAATATCTAGCTATCTGTTTTTGAATCTCTATAATTTATAAACATCTTCATTATCATACACATTTAATTAAGATGACCTCTGACAGAGAACCATTGAAAGAATTAAAAAATGAAGCTGCTTCTGACTTTCAAGTCGTGAAAACTGAAAAGGTTCCAAAAGCAATAAGAGATCTTCAAATGGATCTGTCTGATCTACTACCACAATCAAGAAAGAGAAAGAGGAAAATATCCTACAAGCTGCTTGAACAAGATGATGAAAGAGAAGAGATGATCATTAAGCCAAAACGAAAAATAAGGCAAAATCATCACCATGCTTCAACACCAACAAAACCAACATCAAACATGATAACTCCAATCATGACAACAGTATCTCCCATTATCAAACCGTTCAATTTTCTAATGTCCCATAATATTTCACCTCAGTCTCCTAACCATCAATTCAATCCCAATAATAAAATGGATGATGTTGCCCTAATTAGAGCTAAATTTCCAAACCTATTTAAAAATGAAGGTACATCTTTCATTGCTACACCAAGCACTGCTTCCTCTCCTACTCCTAATTCCACAATTCCTCTAAGATTATATGCGTCTACCATAAAAGAGAAAGCATCAAATAGTATCATAGATCCAATCTTATCTCTTATATCTCCATTATCATCACCTGAAAAGAATACTAAAAAATCCACCGCTATCTTAAGTATAAAGCAAGAAAATACACCTCCAACTACTCCAATAAAACTTGATAGAATTAAATTATTACCATTACCTCAAGAAGAAGAACAATTCATTCCACCTCAGTTTCTTGCACAGCTCACTCCTCAATCTGAAAGAAAGTCTCAAATAACTGAACAAGAACTACAACAATTAGAACATCAAATTCAATCTGACTATGAGGATGCTTATGAAGAGATAGAGGATAGTGATGATGAAGATAATTTGGAAAATCAAGGAGAAAATATCTTACTTAAATCTGAATCAAGCCTAACGGAGGAATACAAACAACAGAAGCGTGATTCATGTAAAAGAAAATTAAAATTTGAACAGGAAGAAATTTCAATTTATTCCAAAGCAAAAACTTTATTTCAAAGAGGTTTTAATTTTGACGTTTCCACTTGCTTACCATCTAGAGAAAAGGAAGCTAATGCATTGAGTAATTTTATTAAAACAAGCATATACAACAAGACTTCTAAATCTTTATACATCAGTGGTCCTCCAGGTACTGGTAAAACTGCTCAAGTTAATTTGACATTATCACAATTTTTTGATGTCCAAAATAATTCACAATCAAAGACTTCAATTCACGATGTTGTTATAAATGATAACACATTTAGAACTGGATACGCCTATTTCAACTGTATGTTAATCTCAAATATCAATGGTATCTTCAATGAATTATTTAAATATCTCACAAAGGGGAATGATAACTATAAGACAACAAGTAAGAATGCTAAACAGGACCTTTTCAAACTGTTAGGTGATACTAAATTTTCAGATATGAATATCATTGTTTTAGATGAATTGGATAAACTAATTACTTCTGATCAGCAAATCTTATTTGAATTATTTAGTTCAACAGTATTGAAAAATACAAATTTGATTCTTATTGGTATATCAAATTCATTAGATATGATTGATAGATTATTACCAAGGTTAAAGATCAATGGTTTGAATCCAAATACTCTAGAATTTATTCCGTATAGCCATGATCAAATCTATAATATTATTGTGGAAAAGTTAAAATTGTTAAATGATGAAGTAACTTCAAATCATATACCATTATTTCAACCTGCCTCTATCATGTTATGTTCAAAGAAATCATCAAATAATACAGGTGATTTAAGAAAAGCATTTGATATTTGCAGAAGTGCAATTGAGCTATTAGAAAAGGAATTAAGACTTAACAATAAAGAACACACCAATAATGATAATTATGAAGATGTTTTAAAAAAATATAATGCAACTACTGCACCAAAGGTTAAAATTTCTCATATTGCCAAAATTTGTTCAACTGTATTTGACAATAACCAATCACGTAAAGTACAAAATTTAAATTTACAACAAAAATTTATTACATGTACATTAATTAAATTTGAAAAAGAATTAAAGGCTTCAATTAATGGTACAAAATCAAAATATTTTGATTCTACAATAAATTTAAATTCTTTATATGAATTTTATATAAAGAACATTGCAAGTGTTGATATTTTAATGGGTACACTTAAGAGAGGTGAATTTTTAGACATTATGACAGCATTAGAAAGTATTGGTTTGGTTAGACTATTTGTCGTAAACAAGAAGGATCTTTCTCAAATGAAGATTTCATCAGCAATGACACAAAATGATTTAAATAGTTGTATTAAGGGGGTTCCAATGTTGGAAATGTATATGAGGGAAGTCACTATTGATTAGTTTGCTTTTTTCCTAATGATCTGCAATGATAATATTAGTCGATAATTACATGAAATAAATTTAACCCGCTTAATATTAATATTTTGAATAATAAAATATCTATTTATTAACAGCATTCATAAAGTAGATCATTTCGCAACTTTCGTTATCATCTAAATAACTTTGTAGCACACATGCCTCATTTTGACAAAGAACCAAGATCATAGTTTTTGATAGCTCAGCCATTTTCGCACCAAGTTTCCAGTCTTTTAACTTTAAAAGTATCTCATATTTTTTGTTTCTTGAATTATCGATTGTTGTACTGGCATCATTATCATTCTCTTCGTCATCTATTGAAGTTTTAGTGGTATGTAATTGTTCATTCCATGTAACGGTTACATTAGCCTTATTCTCATTTTCAATATTCAACGAAAGTGTACCTCCCTTTGTTGCTAATATTTTCAAATATTCTAATGATTTGTATCTTTCAATTCTTTTAAATAATAGACTAACATCAGGAGGTAAATTCATAATGACATCAATATGAGATAATTCAGGTTCTTGAATCTTTTCATCACTTGACTTTTGAAGTAATCTAACAGCCATACTAAAAGTATGTGAAATCACAGAGCTTGTTGATATTGATTCATTAAAAAAGACATGAAGACTTGCTGACTTCTTACCAGTAGCACCTGTTTGCCTTGTTAGCCTAATAGCTAGTAGATCTGAATTTGCCTTTTCATACTGTCGTAAAACTTGAAATAATTGTTCTACATTCATTTCAATACTTATTATATTATCTCTTATTGACTCTACCTCATATAGATCGAAAATATCATTTGATAACTTACACCAAACCTGTGGTTCATTTATGGCAGCACTTACAATATTCAAATATGTTGGAGTAAACCGTAGTACACAGTGTTTTCTCAGACTTATAATTGTTCCTAGTGCATCTAAAATATTCAAAAGAGTTGAAATTATGTTAGTATTTAACTTTTATAAATATTGCAAAGAAAGAGTGAATTTATCTTACTCTTAAGTCTTTCGACATAACTCATATGTATCTTAAGCTTCATTTTGACTTAGTGTAGTCTTCTTAGCTATTTGTTGACAACAAATGCTAATGATATACTTCTAAATACATATATTTGTTTACGCGTAAGAAATTTACATCTTACTAAGAGATGATTAAAAAGCACCAAAATAATTTTTTTTGAAGAAACTTCCTATAGCTACTTTTAAAATATTTTTGCGATTATGAATTGAAATACGTATATAATTACAATATTAGAACTTCTATTCAGAGAGAGAGAGAAAGAGTATATGCAAATATTAATTAATTAAAAATAGAGAAAGATGCAAATTGATCACGTAAGCACTGTAATTGCTAAAAAAAATTATTTACAATACTTTTAAATTTTATTTATTGAAAATTAGAAAAAGTAGATTTTTTTTAAATAGATATATTAATTGATTAAAACCAATAGCCAATTGACTTTTATCTATATATTATATTACAATGATTGATTTTAGAAGTCTCATTTGAATTATGACCAAGTTTATTGCTAGATTCATTGTGTTGATTTATTGTGTTGATTTATTGAGTCGGATATGGCTTATAGTTAGTATTGGAGATTATAAAAATCCGAACACCATTTCAATACGCTTGAATATTTGCCAATTTTCCAGTCAACTTTGATCAAAAATGATTTTAAATAATGTTGATAGTAAATTTAACATTTAATTATCAATAAACAATAAAATGGCTAGCACAGCTAATCCAGCTTCTACTAATGCTAATAATGCGTCTTTACAGGTATATGGGGGAGGTAAGTTCAATCGATGTCTTTTATTTTTTCGATTTGTAAATGATACTAACAATTTGCCATTAACGGTCAATATTAGATGAAGTTTCTGCTATTGTTCTAGATCCAGGCTCAAGTACAACAAGAATTGGATACGCTGGTGAAGATTGCCCTAAAATTATACTTCCTTCTTACTATTCATACTTAAATAAGGATGCTGTTAGTGATATAGAAATGGGTAATAATGTTGAAAATAGTACTGATAATACTCAAAATAAGGTCAGATTCTATTCAGAACAATCCTTAAGCTTACCAAAAAATAATTTTAATATTGCACCAATTGTTGAAGATGGTATGATACAAGATTGGGATGCTGCTGTTGAACAATGGACTTATATGTTTGAAAATTTGCATGTCAAATTTGATGAGCAACCATTGTTATTAACTGAGCCTGTTTGGAATACTGACATCAATAGAAAGAAATCATTAGAAGTAGCATTGGAACAATTCAACTTTCCTGGATTCTATTTAGCATCAACACCTGCATGTGTAGCATTTGCTTTGGGGAGACCAAGTGCTCTTGTTGTTGACATTGGACATGATATTACAAGTGTTACTCCGGTGGTAGATGGTATGTGTTTAACAAGATCAACTTTAAAAACTCATTTTGCTGGTAAATTTTTATCAGATCAATTATTATCCCAACTAAATAAGCAATCTTATGACTTAGCTCCACTATATAAAGCAAGAGCTTCCAAATGTGGAACTTTGACAAATGGTTTTGGCTTTGAACTAAGCAAAATCACTAAATCTTACGATGATTTTCAAACTGAACAACTTCTACATCAAATTAAGGAACAAATGCTAAGAACACCAATAGATTCACTTACTGAAGCTGAACGTCAATTCCAGTCACAAGCATCTATATTAACAAGTACAACACCGTATGATGATACATCTGAGCCTTCAAAAACAAATACTCCTGCTACGGATGGAAATCAAGATCTTACAAATCCAGGTCAGCAAATAAATGATATTAATGAAATAAACAGAGTAAGAAAATATGAAATATATAATGGAAGTGTAATACAACTAGGAAAAGAAAGATACGAAATTGGTGATTCGTTGTTTGAGCCTCAAAATTACCCAATACATGGTTATAAAGCTGAAAGTGGAGAACCTGAAATTAATTCTAAAAACGACTATGTCCCATTGAAAAGAGCCAAAAAGCCTTCAGAGGAGGAGGAAGAAGAAGCTAAAAATATCGAAAAAAGTGAAAATATATCGAATGAATTAAATACGGGGACTTCAAAATCTAACAAGACACCAAAATATAGAGGTCTAAGTGCTCTTACTGCACATGCTCTATCATTGGTAGATGTTGACATTCGTGCGCAACTGGCTCATAATATTATAGTTACTGGTGCCTCATCTTTCATTCCTGGTTTAAATGATAGGTTGAATGCAGAAGTATCTAAATACCATCCGGGTCTTAAAATTAGAATCCATTCAAGTGGTAACGTTATTGAAAGAAAATTTCAAAGTTGGATCGGAGGATCTATTTTATCGAGTTTAGGTACATTCCATCAATTATGGGTTAGTAAAATGGAATTAGAAGAAGTTGGTGCTGATAGATTACTTCAAGAAAGATTTAGATAGATTATCTGTCGAATTGTAATTTTTTGGATGTATTGCACATAAATGTTTGAAATATATACATGTATTAATAATATAAATATCGTAGATTATCTCTATCTAGCAAGTTGTGTAACATAAAATTCACATATATTTTATGATTATTATTCATCAAGTTCATTCTTCATAAAGAATATCCTGTCTCATTAAATCACCAGAATATTTGCTCATAACTTTAGTTCTCTCGTTCAAGTATCTTGCAGCATTTAAAAATTTCAACTTCTTCTCAACAATTTCTAAGGGATCTTCAATAAGAAATAACTCGCTTAAGTCTTCCACTGCCTGTGCTAAAATAGCCTGATTGTCTTCATATATCACCAATAAGTTAGAAGTTCGACTATAATACGTAAAAACATATGACCATTTCAGAAAAGAACGGCTCTGTAACAATTGGTGGACAGAATCAGTTAAAAATTGAGCCTGGATCCAAGAAATGCCAGAAAATTCTTGTAATTGGCCAACTTTCTCTTCAACAGTTTTACATAAAGCAGAATCCTGCTTCATTGAAATTTCGTGAATATCAAAAAGATTGTAATAATGCAAATACCTTTGCAATGATTTTCTTGATGCCTCCTTATTCAATTTTGTTATTTTCTCCCTCTTGTTGGCAGAATCATATCTACTGCAATTATAATAAGCATTCCCATGTTCTGACCATTCCCCTAAACAAATCCAACAGAATGCGTATTTGCATTTTTTACACGTCATATGATTGCACCCACCGTTCTTCTCAATAGATGACTGGCACCTAGGACATTGCTGTGTGTTAAGAGATATCCAATTCACTGTTTCAGAATCATCTCTGCATTTTTTAATCCATAGATCTGTATAATGGCAAGGAACTGGTGAATGATTTTCCATATTACAGTTGACACAAAATTGATGACTTGAGCTGCAACTAACAACAGGAACGTTTTTCTCTTTAACTAACTGAGGAATCTGTGATATATTCAAAATTTCAATAACTGAATCACAATCAGGAG
>JAJMFI010000089.1:12912-40613 GCA_030574595.1 Ruyongia chambardii
AAGCAGATAACTAACCTAATAAAATAAAAAACACCTTGAAATTAGATTAAGAGTCGGAATTGAACCGGAATTGGAATAAGTTTTTCCTGTCTGTAGGAAATAATATGGAAATAATATGGAAATTGAGTAGAAAATGGCTAATTTGAAACCATTAAATAAAGGGTGAAAGTTAGTGATTTTGTATAATACTAACTGAGTACCCACTAGGACCTTAAGCAATACACATGATATGAAATTTTATCTTTTTTAGATCCACTGGTGAACCACTAAAATAACATAAAATTTTTACCCCCCTAAAAGGACAAGCATAAAAGAAAATAGGGATAAAACCACGAATATTGATCAAAAAGACAGCTATTGAAATGAAATTGACCTCTAAAAGAAGCCAATCCTCTGTATAATAAGATATAATACCACCATTGATGAGCAGATGGGCATAGTTTAAAGACATCGCGTTCTGAAAAATCCACTATATATTACCTAAATAATTTTTAGTTGATATTATTATCCGATGTAGTGTAGGGGCTATCACGGTACACTCTCACTGTACAAACCCGAGTTCGATTCTCGGCTTCGGAGTTAATTTTTTACTTTTTAAAATTTCTACTGCTGATTACCAGCTTTTTACTGTGTATTTGTTCAACCAAAATAATACTATCACATTACTACCATCGCTTACAGATATTGAAGGTGCATTCGATCAGAATATTTGATTTCTTTTGAAAATTTTAGGCTATATACAGGTTATTCTGTCAATTGGTGCACAATTTTGAGACTTACTTTATAGTGATACCATATCTATAACTTAGGTTCCTTCGTTAATGCCTTTTCGTAACAACAACATTGGGTTGTTTAGCCTTGTTAGGACTATGCTTTATGTACTAATATAGAAATACCAATTATGATTTTGACTTTTGATATTCAAGAGATTGTGATTTCTTATTAGCTAATAGAACTTGAAATTGATGTTTATAATGACTAATATGTTTAAATAATTTTAAGTTATAATCACTTTTCTTTGTCACATTCTTTGCATTTGAAGTTACTTCATATCTTAAAGTTTCTGATAATAATAATCTATCGATAGCTGTTTGAAGTTGAGGAATTGATAGGTTCATTACAGAAACTGTTTGGGCATATGAAGAGTAAGAATCTGGTGTTAGATTCTTTGATTTTTCAAGGTCATTCATAAAAGATTCACAAATATTAAACATCTTATCAACAGTGGCCGATCCTGCATTGGTTTTAAGTTCTAATAGTGTTTGTGATTTTATACATTGGAAAACAATATGAATGGTGCTATAATTTAAGTTGATAGATGGATATTTCTGCTGAATTTGTTTATACTTATCAATAGCAACAAGTCCACCATTAACCTTGAAACTAAATTGAAATAATGTTAGGTATCTATGGAATAAACCTCTATCGATTGTTATATTTGTGCTATTTACTGTATTTTCAAAGATTTCTCTAGAAATTTCTGGTAAGTGCAATTTAGAATAACATTTCATCATTGTATCAAAGACACCAACAGTTGGATTGAATTTAGTAGCCAATGGTTGTAAAGCATTTAACTCCAAAGGCTCATAATATTTCATTCTTCTTTTCTCTGATTCTAACTTGAGGTAGTTTGGTGCATCAACCCTGAAAAATAGACCAGCAAATTCAATAGATCTAATCAACAAATCTGGTCTTGAACAATTGGAATAAACTTTAACAATACTTTCATAAAGTAATCTATCTCTTTCTTTTTCTGGTAAGTTTGCTGCTGCTTTTATTATTGGTTCAGCAGTATAACATAATGCTTCATCAGATGTGTTTAACATTAACCCATCAAGCATAGTTGAAAATGATAATTTATTTGGTTTAACATTTTCAAAATGTTCACTCCAATCATCAAATAGTTCACATGCATATGACTTATCTGAACAATTCAATAAGGCTAATAATCCACTATTAATTACGTAAATATTTGGTTTGAAATGATATTTTTCAAAATTCTTTAAAATTTCATAAATCTTCAAAGCTTGATCTTCAGACAAACCTGATGTATCTTTTTTTAGTTTTTTAGTTTCTTGTTTTCTTATCTTAGCTGCAGTCGAAAATAATACAGTAAATGTAACTTCATCACATGGAACACCCCATTTAACTCTCCATAGTAATAGCTTGAATGCTTCATCAAGAGAACGATTGAGAATTACCCACTTCATAACATGATTCATACCAACAATACCAGACTTTCTTGCCATCTTTGATATCAATAATGCCTTTTCAACTTGACCTCTTTTCAAGAATGCTAGTACATCATGTTCAACCTTTTGAGAGTCTTTAAGTTGAAATCTATTTGTACCTAGCATTGAAAACCTCATTCTATAGTTTGAATTTTTGAAATACTTCAAATCTTTATCTGTAGTTGGACCAATATCTCTGGGGGTTACAATATCTTCCGAGTATTTATTGATTAAATCAGCAACCCTATACCTTGGTAACGCCTTTGATCTCTCCTGTAGTAGCTTAGAATCCTTTTTCACTGTTGCCAATTGCCATTTCTTACCTAACGCAGCTTCTTCAAGATCTTCACTTCTAGACATCCCAACTATCTGGTGTCGTGTTGGATTTTTTTTATAATATGCATTAAGTTGTATTGAAGTTGAAAACCTCCTTATATTCATCTTCAACATGGTATTATTTCAATGGTAATAACTTGTAAGTAGAATAAAAAATATTCAGTATTAACACCATTAGTATTATGCATAGTATATTAGTATATTAGTATAGTAGTTAATTTTTTTCACTTTTTTTAAATTGGTTCGGGAAGCATAGATGATGATTAGCTTTTCATAAAATATTAGTGTGTAGAATTGCATATTTACTTCAAATCTAGTATTCCATAAAGCTCAATGCTTGTTAGGAAGTTAAAATTAATAAAAGCATTATAAGGCATTCTCTTGAGATTCAGAGTGTGCTAAGTTACATAGCTTTTCTCGTAATAGCATATTTATTTTTGTGCATGATACATTTAATAGTTTTTTATCGTTCAAGCTGTGGTTTGTGAATGATTAAATATATATTATTAGCAACTAGTAAAAAACAATACTATAACCCTTACAACCTTAGCAACTGACTGAATCATCAATTAGTTCATTGAATATTCTGTGGTTTTTTCTCCTCTTCAGTCCTGATCCGATTTTTATTGGTTGACTAGAATCAATAGTTTGAGAAATAAAATCAGAAGCAGAATTATTGATATTTCTCTTTCGCTTCAAAGAATTATTATGAGATTTGACAGGAAGTATGAAGGAGGACTCAATGCTCTTTGGGAATTCTTGCGAACTACTTTTGATTTTTAAGTTCGAAAATCTCATTAACCCTTGCGATCCATTAGTGCTTTCATCTTCAATTTCATCTTCTTCACTTGAATTTATAGTCGATGCTTCATCATATGTCTTTTCTTCATTTTTTAGATTCAGATTGAAGACAAATTGCTCAAGATCTCCGTCAGTAGAAAGGCCTTTGTTAGAAGACTTCTTGAAGATAAGATTTTTGATCTTTTCATTTTGAGATTCGATCAGTAAATTTGAAGGTTGATCAACTGAATTATTCAAATTTTCCGAAAGAAATGCCAAACTTATCACGCTAGATAACCCATCAAATGATTTACTTTCAATCACCACACCAGGCAAATCAATTTGAAAACTCCATGACATATTCTCCAAACCATTGACTTTACCTTGATCAGTGTTTATAAGCTTGAATATCTTAAATCTAAAGAACAAGTTTAACACTTCAATGGTTAATTTTACATTCAAAGGAGTGCTTATCTCACTAACAAATAGCTTTTTTACTGTATCAGAGCAAGATAATGGAATATTTCTTCCATTAAATTGCTCACAAATCCTAAAAAGCTTCCTCAAGTTCAAGAGTATTGGCAAGTTTTGGTGAATTCCAATTCCACCTGAAGTATTTGAGCGACAACTGAAACATAAGAAGTCTCTAGAATTAATCAAGTCATAGCAATATGAATGAACGTGCCCATTACAAGACTGACACTGTATAAGGCTTGAACCTTTGATCTCAGAAACACAACCGCACTCACATACTATATTTTGAATGAACTGGGTTGGGTTTACCGTTGATGAATCTTGCGAAGACTCTAGATAAGATCTCAACACTCTTGTTGTTTGGCTTTGAACTGAAGGGATTAACCTGTTAAGTTTCCTTGGTTGTTTTGTAATTGCTCTTACCTTTGTTGCAAGTACACTCGAAGATTTGTTTGATGGGATATCAAATGGATCAATTTCAATTATTTGATCTTCATCTGCAAAGTTCATTAGCTTTGGTGCTGAAATGACATTTAGTTGAATGGAATGATGATCGGTCACAATGGCTCCAGCATTAAAACTTTCTGCATTAGATGAATACATATGAGTCTTGTTGTTAGAATTATGACTGTTATAATCATTTGAGTCTTTTGAAGTATTCTTCAAAATTTTAATAGTGGCATGTGGTTCATTAGCAGTATCTTTGAATAATAATGGTTGATATTCATCTGGACAACTTTCATTGAACAAAAGTCTCATAGACATGAATTTCTTTTTTGGCAACGGATCCAATGACTGGGTCATAATAATAAACCTTCTCATTAATTGTTGTAGCATCTTCCTTGATTCTAAAAGAGAATAGGGCCCAAAACTCTCAATATCATCATTTAATGTAATTTGAACGTCTTCATTGGCATAGGAGAAGAAAAAAGTATAGGATTCTGCAAGATCATTTGGCTTGGATTCATCTAGAAAAATAATGAAACTTAGTGATTTCAAATAGCTTTTGCGGATAGCATCCAAAACACCTTTGTCAATCCAGTCTAAAAAGCGATCAACAAGTTGTGATTTTCCTCTAACCAAAGTTTTCACTCTTAAGGAGTCAGATTTATCTACCTTTGGATCATAATCACTTTCAAATTTATTAGCAACAAATCTTTGATCAACAAAGCTATCATCTGGAAATAGCCCTCTTAAAAATGAAATACAGCCGAAAGACATTGTCAACATTGTTTGTATTAACTTCTGGCTTTGTTGGCATGATACTTTGCTAACTGTTGAAGCCTTTGTAATATCAGAAGTAATCTGCTGTTTTCTATGCTGCTGCGCCGTTGACATGATAAAACTGTTTCTGGAGCAATGGCTAATCTATCTACAGTGGATACTCAATGAAAGGAATACTGCAGCATTTGTAGAGTTATTTATACTTGAATATTAGCCGCTGAACTTATCTGATGAATCACGTGATAGTTTATTTAAGAAAAAATTCGAAGAAAAACCCCGTATTATTCTGTCATTCAGTTATTTGGGATGAAAAGAAAATTACTGGTGATTATACTACTGGAGGTAGTCAATTTAATGAATGATGTTTGTAATAAAAAAACCGTAAGTTGAAGAATAGACAGGTTAGTATGCTATCAAAGTGTATCAAAAAAGGAATATCCTACAATAAAGGATATCTCAAGTTCAGAGGAAGTATTGATGTATGTCGGTCTATTCCAGTACGAATATCAAGTGTAAGGTCATATTCAACAAAGAGACCAGAATACCCATTTACCAGTGGTCAACCGTTATATGAGACCAGACCGTTCCATATGAACCCCGGTGAGTTAACATTTGGTATAACTGCGGTTGAGTACTACCAGAGAAGAATAAATCTTGCTTCCAAGATGCCAGAAAAATCAATAGCTGTATTAATTGGAAACCAAGTTTTATTCGCCTCAGGCTCTGTCTTTTATGATTTCCAACAGAATACTGATCTATTTTATCTAACTGGCTGGAATGAACCTGATTCTGTGGCTATTATTGAAAAGCCTAATGCGAACCACGATGATATAATATTTCATATGATAGTACCAGATCGTGATCCAAATGTTGAACAATGGGAAGGTCAACGAACAGGAGTTCAAGGTACAATTGATATATTTAATGCTGATGAAGCAACAAGCACAACTAATCTTATCTCTTATATAACAAAGCTAATAAAGAGAAATGATTATGTATATATTGATCTACCAAAGACTTTAAGCTCTCAATCTGTTTCCCAAAAATTCACTTCATTTTTCAATAATCAATCAGAACAGAACAAAAATATAACTACAATTCAAGATATACTAGACAAAGAGGCTACGGGAAAAACAGTAGCTCCATTGACTGCTAAAATTCAAGATATTCGTGCTATAAAGTCTGAATGCGAAATTGCAAATCTAAGATTGGCCGGTCAAATATCAGGTAGAGCATATAATGATGCAATCTCCCAATTACCAAGGTTCAAATCCGAGAAAGCACTGAAGGCATTTCTTGAATATAGATTCATATCTGGTGGTTGCGATAAACCGTCATATATCCCGGTTGTTGCTGGTGGTTCAAATGCCCTTATAATTCATTATACAAGAAATGATGATATCTTCTATGAAAATGATATGGTTCTTGTTGATGCTGCTGGTTCATTAGGTGGTTATTGTGCCGATATTTCAAGATCATGGCCAACAAATGGTAAATTTACTCAACCACAGAAAGATTTATATCAAGCGGTACTAAATGTTCAAAGGGAATGCATAGAAAATTGTAAAGAAATACTTAATGTTAGTCTTCACGACATTCACAATCTGAGTGTTAAACTAATGGCTCAAGAGTTGCGAAATTGTGGTTTCGTAGGACTAAGAGATTTTGATGTAGTCAATTTATATCCTCACTATATTGGTCATAATTTGGGTATTGATGTTCATGATGTACCAAGATACCCAAAAAATCAAAAATTAAAGGCAGGCCAGGTAGTCACCATTGAGCCAGGTGTCTACGTTCCAACTCATAATTCAAGTTTTCCAAAATCTTTTAGAGGTATCGGAATTAGAATTGAAGATAATATTGCAATTAGAAAATCTGACTACGTTAACTTGACAGTTGAAGCCGTCAAAGAAATAGACGATATTGAAAGAATCTCTAATAATGGGTTAATTACTAAAAATCCAACAGAGGTCCTGAAACCGAGCTTGTATTAATATCAGAGCAATGACATCAAATATCACTACCAGGACAATCTTTACCTGAAAAAGAATAAATATTATTGCTAATTAATCATGTAAATAAATGTAAATAAATGTACACCAAATACAATAATTTAAACAAAATAATCAACTAAACTTCAAAAATTCTTCTCGTTGAATCACATTTTATTCTAAGCAAATTTTCGACGGTATCAGATTCTTCTGTTGCACGTTGTAATAAATCAATCATTTTTGAGGTTTTGTTATTTGTTGGTAAAGATGTATTATTATCAAAGTTATAGATCAGTAAATTTTGATCATTGATGTCCAGTGGTAATTTTTTATTCACTATGAATGCATATAATTCTGTTTTAAATTGTTTTATAGAAATATTGGTTATTCCAATTCGGCCATATAGATAATTAAGTTCCACTTTGACTATAGAATCCAGATATAGCTTGTAAGCCATCTTTCTGAAGCTCAATTTTATACTACTTACCCACAAGTTGCTAAAGAAGTAATTCTTTGTTAGTGTATTGTCAAAATTGTTGTCAAAAATTATTTCAAAAAATGACTTGAAATCAGCATAGTTTAAGGAAATGAAAAGCTTTGTGACCTGCTGAGAAGTTAATATTGATGATGAACATGTAGATGGTAATGGAGATGATGAACAACATGAATTGATTATCGCATTAAAGTTTAGGTCTTTCAAAATTGAGAGCAAATTACTTGATGGTTGACTCAATAAAATTGATAGTACATAACATAAGAGGAACTCATTATTATTGATTACATTGAAATTTGATTCATTATTATCTTTTTTTAAGACATCAATGAAAGAGAATGATTCTTCTCCTTCGGAATTGAAAATGTGAATTGATGAAGAAATTAGTAATTCATTGATTTTTGAAATGACCTGTTCATATTGTTTGTTCAAGAAATATGCAAATACGATTAATATTTTTATTTTCCAATATGCCTTGATTTCAACTTCTGTAAGTCTTTTGAAGTATATTTCATTTGACTTAGAAGCTAATAAGAATGAATCTAGTTTTTTATCTTGATTGAATATTATGGTATAGTCTTTCATCAGTAAGCCTAATTGACATTGTAGTTCCAACATTTGGCATACATAGGAGGAAGATGAGAATGAAGAGTTACGTTTATAATCAAATGTTCCTATTTCTCTAGTTGATGTAATGGTTTGTGAGCTTAAAGCATTCTGAGCTTCATTATATTGTTTGTTGTATGAAAAGAATATGAATCTTGCTTTGATCTTATCAATGTTGGTTTCATTATAAATACTTTGACTAGCAAACTCTTGTTGATGAATATTTCTTTTCTGAAATAGAGAATTGGCCCACTCTGGATCCGAAAAGTGTATAATTTGAGCAAGAGTCTGATCATCTGTGGCATTGCTACCAATAGCTTCTGTAGTTGATTTGAGTTTCAATATGAGTTGGTTAATATAGGGGGAATATTGCTTTCTTGAGTCTAGATAATTGAGAGCAGCTAAAACAGCACTACGTTGCTCTAGCGGAGAGACTGCCTTCTCTACAAAAGTGTGAAGCCTCTCCACAACAAGAGGACCATAAATGTCAGAGAATTCATTCATTTTTGCTAAAAAAGTATGCCAGTTTGTGTTTAGCACTATATCAGTGCGATTGATATAGATTATAACCAATAGTGATTTTAATCAAAAAGATTGATCAACAATGATTCGCCTTCTTGTTTACTTTGTTGGTATTTTTCAAATTTATCAAATTTCAAAATTAATTTTAAAGGTAAAACTCCTACTACTTCATACTGTTACAACTACTACTACTACGAGTTGTTAGCATTACTTGAAATAGTAGTACGACACATAATTCTTCACCAAGAACACACAACTCGAAGAGACAATCATAGTAATAACGATGGATGCTTCTTCTAACACAAGCGTTAACACAACTGCAACCACATCAAGTAATGATATTCCCCAGAGTCCTGTGAATAATCAATACTCGGATTCTGATAGCAACTTCAATAACATTCTTAATAATCCAATTTCGAGACCCCTTTCAAGATCATCGATGACATCTGCTTTATCTACAACTGCTACTAAAGATGGAATTGAAGGAAAGAGAATTCATAAACATGGTATTCCAAAGTACCCCTTGGGACTAATCAATATGATGTACACCAACTATAATTCAAGAAGTAATGCCAATACCCACAATAATAATAATAATAATAATAATAATAATAATAATAATAATAATAATAATAATAATAATAATAATAATAATAATAATAATAATAATAATAATAATGATACTACTACTACTAATAATAATAATAAAAATAATGGTAATAACAATATTGATAATAATAATAGTAATAATAATAATTATAATTATAATAGTAATAATAATAATTATAATTATAATAATAATAATAATAATAATAATAATAATAATAATGGTAATAACATTACATCCATAACAACTACTACAAAAAATAATGCCTATGGAACGGAAGATGATAAGGGTAATATCCGTGGATATAACACAGTAGGATTGAGCGCTGATCATATGGAGCATTTGGATCAAAAGTCATTTCCAAGTGATTTTGAAAGTTACACTCGCAGTAATGACAATTATTCAATGGTTTCATCATCAAAAGATTTAGATTATCAAGATGAAGAATTTCTTAGCGTTGCTTCAATAAGAAGTGCCACTTCATTAATCCCACTATATAGCAACCGTGATGGAAGTGAATGCAGTTTAGACATCAATAACAATAATACTACCCTAGGTGATGGAAATATTGCTACCAACACTAATAACACAAGTCTTCCTAATAACTTCAACGGAACAATTACTGCTGCTAATGCTATTGATGGAAATGATGTTGATGACAATGAAGTTAGCCCTGATTACAAAGAGTTTTTAAAAAGAAGTAGTGTAAGTAATTGAAAAGAATAATGGGAACTTGTCCATTATGCGCTTCTGGTAGTTATTATAACAACATAATCAGCTACCATAAAAGAATAAGGAGATAAGTTAATTGAATTAGTGGGATATATTTATCAACTGATTATGAAGAAGAAGAATCAGTATTGAAGAAGGCTTTGATATTGCCTCGAATTTGGAATTATTTTGGATGTTTGTTTTATTTGAATATATGTTTAAGGTTTAAAGACAGTAAATTACATGTATATACTTCATTTCATGTATAATAAGAAGCGCAGACTCTATGTAAATCACATAGATACTCTTTCGAGTTCCGACTTGATGTGCCGGAAGTATATATTTTTTTTCTCGACCTTTTTCAATAACGAACAAATTTAGCTCTTCGATGTTAACCTTTCGATCAAAAGCTTCAATCATTGGATCGCTAACATTGGTAATGTTTAAGTTCACTTCGAAAGCTTCCATATTCAACACAAGAATATCGAAACCTGTAATCTCATTTAAGAGATTCATTACTAGTGAACCCCCAAAACCTGTTTTCACAAAACTACAAGATGAAAACGATCCAGCAAGAGATGGTATTTTCAGATATTCATGGGGTACTTGGTTAAAGAATGATAAACTGGAGAAGGAAAAGAGATACACTAAATTTAGTTTACTAGGATTGCAAAAAATTTTAACTCAACTACAAAAAGAAGCTATTCAAAACTCTAAGACCAATAATATTGTTAAGACTCCCCTACAATATGATGAAGGTTTTACATCTTTGTCTCATAATATTAATCCAATGTCTATTGGTACTTTAAACCCAAATGAATTCCTCAACATTTCTCAATTGAGTAGCTTACATGAAGGTAAACATCACAGAATTTATAAAGTCGACTTGAATACAGACAAAACGTTTATTTTAAAGATCCCGTATCCATCATTGGAATCAAAAGAATCAATCAAGAGAAAAATTCAAAGTGAAGTTGCTACTTTAGATTTCATTCAATTAAAGTTGGAAGACGTCAAAGTACCAAAAGTTTATGCATACTGTGCTGATGAATTAAATCCAGCTTCCTCCCCATTTATTTTAGAAGAATATATTAAAGGTGAAACGTTAATGAAATCTTGGAATCCAATGGTTCCAATTTCTGAAAAAGATAATAAAGAAGTAATTAATAAGGTTCTAGACCCATTGTTACAATTCCAAAGAAGTTTAGCTTCAATTGAGTTCAACAGATTTGGTTCTCTTTATTTCAAAAAGGATTATCATTCAGAACTGGCTCCATATGATAATGAGACTGATAATAGTCTAAAGGATAGATGGACAATTGGACCTTCTACCGAAAGAGTCTTTTCAAGAGGTAAAATTGAATTAAATGATAAAGTAGTAGAGAAATATATTGGACCATGGGAAAAGTCAGATCCTTTAAAGATAGTTGAATCGATTGCAGACTTAGAGATTTGTAATTTGAACAGCTTGAACTCGACAGAAAACGATATTAAGGATCAAATCAATGTTTACACTCATTTGAAGGAGATTTCACCAAAACTAATGAATATTCATGCTGATAATATCAAAAATGTTGATGAATATTTTAAACCAAGATTGGCTCATACTGATTTAGATCCAATGAATGTTATCTTACGTCAATCTGAAGATTCTGAGAATAAGGAAACTACTCCATATTTAATTGATTTTGAAGGCGCCACTATCAAACCATTTATTTTCCAAATTACACCAAGATTTTGTGCCTATAATGATGGCATTAAGATTTATGAATCTGATATAGATGCAGAATATTATGATAAATTATCAGAAAGTGAAAAGTATTATTATGATTTTGCTGTATTAAGAACTAGAAATGATTTCCTATGGGAATTAGGCTACAATAAGACATTGGTTGAACAATTTAATACCACTCCTGCTCCATTATTCAAGTCGTTGACTAGACCATATATGTGGGCTCTTGAAAAGAGAAATAAGGATGAATATGTTGTTATTGAAATGGAATTAAATGATTTAAGATTTAAATGGGAATTATGCTATGATAACAAACTAGTCCTAGTACAAGATTTTCCATTAGAATTCAACGAAGAAGAATATAATAAATTCTCAAAGAAATATGAAACCTACTTAAATATGCTATCCACTGTTCCCTTTGCAATTACCAATGGTTGGATTCCACAAGATATGTTTCAATCCTTATTGGAACAAAAGGTTGTTAAAAAGAATGAAGCAGGAGATTATGAAATTGTTAATGAGACTCTTGAAACAAATACTGATGAACAGAAATAATCAATAATATTATCCGCTTATCGATCAAGGTATATAAGATAATTAACTGTATATAGATATTCATTTTTTCTTATTACATATCGGAATTAATCTCGAGTACCTTTGAAGAATCACGGAATTAAGTGGCATCCTTTTCAATTTTAATTAAATTCTGTAAGTTAAATTATAAAATTGATGGTGGCAAATTAAGCGCCCAGTGAGCATAACAATTTTCAATATAATCAAAAAAATGAGATAGTTTTTTTTTGTCTACAACCATTAAAGTTGTTTAACATTTCATTGGTTGATATTCAATAATGTCAGACATTAGTTTCAAAATAGTTTTGGAACAGATAATTGGTAGCGTTCTATACCTTTACTTAAAATGCCGAGATTCCAGTGTCAAAATAATAAGTTAAGCTCATTAAACTAACTAATAAATCTTAGAGGCTTCGATATCAATAATTACCACTTTAAAGGAGAATGATAACATTGCCACTTCCAATTTGAAATCAGCAATATCGTCGATAATTCCACTAGTTGAGAGATATGAGAAACTATTCACAGATACACCCATCAAACTCGATAAAGAAATAGTTGATAAATTAGAAATCGCTGCCGTTGAACTATGGAATTCAATCTCAATTTCTATCAAAATTTCTGCTGATGAGATTAAGAAACTTCTTTGCCTTGCAAAATTTTTGGCGACTCTTCTATTTTCAATCCATGATACATTCAATCCATCATTACAGAACAAATTTAGACTTTTAACTTGCCTTTTTAAGACTTTATCAAGCTGTGCTGATGAAGAACAGCTTGATTTGTCTAAAAAAGTTCAAGAATATACAGATAAAGCATTCAAATCATTAGAAAACATAGTTAATGAGATGGAGTGTGAGCCTGACAATATCTTTTCAAAATCATTTGTTGAATTAAAGGCAGAAATATTTATGCTTAAGATGCAATTAGCTTTACGTGATGGAGATGTTGAAATGGCAAAACTTTATGAAGATAGGTCTGAGCTGAGCCATAATTTAAAAGATATGGACAACAAAAAAATTATTGAGATATGTCGTATTTTATACAATTCATCAGTCGTTCTTTATGATTTGAATAATCTTAAGGATTCAATATACTTCTTATCCAAAACTATCTTGTATCTTAGTGATATTACTGATGAAAAAGTCAAGCTAAACTCTTATTCGTTGTTGACTCGTTGTTGTATTGAAAGTTCTTCGAAAGAGGATTTTGATTTGGCAACAAATATCATCCAGAAGATGGAAATAAGTTTTCCCAAATCAATTGAAACGTTTAAACTTGGTATCAAGTTATTAAATAAGAGTGAGTCAACCAAAATTTCAGATTATGAAGAACTCTTAATGAGAATGGTAATGTCAATACCTATAAACACTGAAAATTTTAATCTGATGATTGCCATAATAAATGATTTTGCCGTAAAGAAACAAGACAGCGCTAGAAAATACTATGAGTATTTGTTTTCCAATAAACTTGATCCAGTCACTGATCATGGATTTCTAGAAATTACATTAGTTGCTATTATAAATTCGTTTGTGAAAGATCGAGATTACATTTCTGACATTAAACAAAGACAACTATTAGATTGGTTTGAGATTGCAGAAAGAGTCTTCTCAAGATCAATATCTAAAGAGTGTTCTGCATCTTCAGTAACCATTCTCTGGAATATCGCAAAGCTAGAATATAAAAATTCACATTTTGATGATTCTATTGGATGGTTTCAGCTTACTTTACATAAACTTCTAAAAGTCAACGAGGTTGACAAAGCAAAAATTCAAAGAGCTTTACAGACAAGTCTATTAAAGATAGGAAAACTAGAGGAATCTATAGAAATTTATGAAAGCATGAATAATCTCGAAAAGATGTCTTTGATTTCAGAATATAATATGTTCAAGACTTTCTCGTTTAAAAATGAAGAACAGGAGACGATGGTATATCTAAAGAGGATGGCTGCTCATAAAAATGATGAGAGATTAGTACCTTTGTTATCAATATGCGCCATAGAATATTCTGAATCAAATTCAAATGTTGCTGTTCAAGTGATGACTGAGTTATTTAATCAATTAAGCTCGAGTATTGGCTCTAAAGTTTCAATTGCAGTTGCTTTGAGGGCTGTGATTCAGTTGATTTTAAAGAAAAAAGAATGGGAAAATTATTTAGAAACCTTATTCAACTTATTTAAGAAGGGTTTGGAATTTTCATCCGAATCTAAGCACATCAGTAATTACAGATTCGATTCAAATGAATTAGAATGGTTTTCTTCTCAGTCTTTTAATATTTCAAGAAATTGCCTAGCTGTTCAAAGCTTTAAGTATGGATATACATTTGGAGAGCTATCTATAGGGTTCAATAAGTTGATTTCTGAAGATATTAGTATAGGTAAATTTCTTGAACTAAAGAATTGGAGGTTTAAGGCAGAGTTAATCAATATGATGTGTATAAGTAAAGATAAAGAATGGAAGTCTAAAATGCATCAAACAGACAGCTTATTATTTTCTAAAGAAGTTAGAGAAAGATCGCTCAACTTGAGATTAAGTATAGAAGAGTTAATTGCAATGAATGAAACCAAAAATGAATTTGAAAAGTTCAAAGGTGAGTGGGAGAAGTTATTGCTAGATTGTATGATTTTTCAATTCGAATCTGAGATAAACCTTAAAAATTGGAAATCCATTGAAACGATAATAATAGAGTCTGCCAAATTTAAAACTTTGGAATTTGATTTGGTCCTTGTTAACATGATAACACAAGATATAAATGCTAACACGGATATCAAAGCTTATGTTATTTATAATGTACTTGAAAGAAATATAGGAAATCTTGATGTATCTTCCATAGTTATTTCAAGGTGGACTAGACTATTACTCAAATATTGCAACAGTCATATCAATAAAGGAGCTAGCTTTTCAACGGAGAAGCCCACTTACCAGATCATTACTACTGATAAATCTAATTTTAATATTGAAATTGCTTGCTTAAAGGCATTAAACCAAGTATATTCCAGGATGAGTGGCCAAAAGGTAAGTAATTTGAAACACAATGACAAAAATCAGCTAGCAATTAATAAGTCCTGTTTACACTTACACTGACTCCTGGATCTTTACGGGTTAGGTCTGCACACTGTTAGTAACGTGTGACTGTTTGAGTGAATTAAGGAATGTTAATTCGGCTGTTTTTGGATAATTCCAAAGAGAGACATGCACTCCACACTACTAGTTTATTTCCAATCACCAAAATTCGAGGATTTGTACTAATTTGTCAAAATTAATACATTCAAGGAAGATAATCAATTTCCAGCTCATGAGATAGAATGGATTTCCACAACTTGCTGGAACCATGGGATTAGCCTGATTTTTAACTACAATAATATTGGGGACGGGCAAGATTGGTGTAAGAAATCTATGAAATTTAGCAGATTTGTTAACCAGAGGTTCGAGAAATCTTTGTTTAAATTATGGGAAGAGATATCACAATTATATAATATAGACCAAGTAGTTTAATAGTCGCTACCATACAGCTATAATTATTGTTATTAGCAACTTATGAAAAAAAGAAATTGCTGTATGCCATAAAATTGTGTATAAGATGACTAAATAATATTGCCATCCCAGTAGTTTACTAAATTTATTATCTTTTCCTTTGTCTCCCAACATGTTTTAACTTTTAATTGTTTAAGTGTCAAATTGACTGCTTGATGTTCATCTTTATGCGTGAATAATAGACCAGCTATATATATAAATTGTGTGTTAAAAAGCGAATCTTTATCAATCTGATCGATGTTATTTATTGCTAATATTCTTTTAGCATAATACATAGATGGTTTCGTCTTTATAAGATGTTTCAATGATCTTGGTTTTGATTGAATTAAGATTAGATAAGAAAGGCTGATTATTTGATAGTTTAACTTCGAAATTGAGGAGTTGAATAATAATTTTGGAAATAAGTAGGGGTCGTTATCCGTAGCATCATAATCTAGTTCAAATATTGGTTGACAATCGTTTAGCAGATATGACATTGGATTTGGAACATTTGTATTTGTTTTTAATACTGAAACATTGAAGTTAACTAAATTATTATAAAGCTGTAACCAACTGTCATCATCAAATGATGGTCTATTAATTAACTCCATGATTTTTAGTAAGGATACTATATGATGAATTGTTGAGTTCGAACTTGAATTGTAGGATGAGATAAAGGAGCTATTTTTTAAATGAGGAAATAATAATGGAATCTCATCATCAAGAGATTTCATTAAATTTATATCAAAGAGTGATAATAAAATGAATAGTTCCGAGTTCAAATTTTTATTATTGATTTGTTTGAATTTGGTATCAATATTATTTGTATTATTCATATTACTGTTAATATTATTACTATTCATAATTTTAATGAAAAATCTGTAGTTTAAATTAGTGATAGTTCTTAATTTATTTGAAAATACTGATTGATCAAGGAATGATATAATTAATGAAATCAAATTTGTAAATATGTGGATACTATAGTGTAATTGAATATTCATTGAAGTAGTAGTATTTGTAGTTATGGAGATTTCATCCATGAATGTATTAATCGAGTATGAAATTAAGTTCAGTATAGTGAATAAGTTATTATTATTATTACTCTCAGTTAAAGAATATTTTAAATTGCTTGAATAAATTGAACCTAATGATAGAACGGCTAATTTAATATAAGAGTTTTTCCCAAAATTTCCTAATATATAATCTTTCATGTTTGGAAAATATGTAGGGAAATTCTCAATAAATGAATTTAAAAATATAAATTCATTATTCTTTGTAATGATATTTTTGATATTATGATCATTGTTTGATGAAGATGAAGGAGATGGGCAACATGAGGAAGGAGAAGGTGGAGTTGATGAATTTAAGGAAGATAAATGATGAATAAACTTAGTTATGAGTGAATTAATTTCGAAATTAAATGAGTCTAAAGAATCATTTTTGTTGTTAATATTGATATTACAAGTATTACTGTTATTATTGTTAGTATTAGTATTAGTATTATTATTATTTTGCTGTTGTATTTGATTAATTGGAGCCAATATGAAAGGAGATAAATTTTGAGTTCTTTGATCTAAGATATTAGTATGATTGATTGTTGTATTCAATGATAATGAATTTGAATTATTAATATTGTTTAAATTGTTTAAAGATTGTTCATTAGACATTTGATGATTCTGAGTTGAAATTTGAGGTGTGATTATGGTAGATATATTATTTGAATTTAGTGAATAAGATATTAGATCGTTAGATGGACGATGATGAGAATGAGAATGAGAATTAGAATTAGAATTAGAATGAGAATTAGAATGAGAATGTGTATGATTATGACTATGAGGACGAGGATAATGATTAATAGAGGTTGAAGGTGTAAAATTAAATTTGACGTTATCAAGAGAATTATTTGTTAATGAAATAGTTGGTAATGGAGCAGTAAAATTTGAAGAGTTATTATCATTATTATTATTACTGATATTATTGATATTATTGTTATTAATTGAATTTTTATCAGTTGATAATTGAATTGATATTGAATTTGGACTTGATTTAGCAGTTGTTGGATTTGTTATATTTGTAATATTTGAAGTATTTGAAATTGAAGAAGAAATTGAAGAAGAAATTGAAGTATTTGAAATTGTAGAAGAAGCTGAAGATATTGAACCAAATTTAACTCTTTTATTATTAAAAGGTAAATTTTGTTCATTAATATTTATCTGTTCTTGATTATCTATCAAAGGTATTATATTAGAAGATGTTGAAAGAGATGGAGATAGACTATTAGTTTTATTTATAATTGATGATGAATAATCATTATTATCAGTAATAAGATCAATATTATTATTATTATGATTAGTAGAATTATTAGTAGAATTATTAGTAGAATTATTATACTTATTTCTACTTGATAATTTTGGTACTGGCCATTCACAATTTTCATTTTTATTAATACAAGTTTGACAACTTGGTTTTGATTCATCACATTTTTTATGTTTTCTTCTACAATTTAAACAACCAGTTCTAACTCTTTTTCTTATGGTTGTTGTTTGATTAATATTATTAGAACTAGTATTAGAACTAGTATTAGAACTAGTATTACTATTAGTACTAGTATTGGATGTAGTTGATGGAGCTATTGGAAGAGTAGTATTTGTAGTCATATTATTTTATAATTTTAATTATGGCTCCGGATGAATGAAAACGGTTAAATGAATAGTGAACAATAAATATTAGTGAGTCCCGTGAGATTTGTTTTGTTTGTATTATAATATCAAATATTGATCTATTAGATTTAATAAAGAAAAACAGATATTCAAGAATAAGAGTTATTGAATAATTGAATATTGTGATATATTATATTATAGTATTAAATTAACTTAATATAATATAATATCAATTAACTCTTTAACTATATTAATGATAAGATAAGCAAATAGAGAATGCAGCTGGAACAAATATTTTTTTTTTAAAAAAAAATACCTAATGTATTGTGATTTGATTAATGTTGTATATATATATATATAATATTTCAAATAATCTTTGATATTTAAATTTTGAAGTATATTAGTCTGTTTAATAGTCCTTTTAGTTATTAGTTATAATTAAAAAATTATCAAAAAATCTGGAATATCTAATAAATATAAACCATTAAAAGGGTGATTGAGCAAAGAGTCGATTTGTACCAATATTTGCCGTAAGATTCGGACAAATTGTTTTTTTTTATTATTTTTTATTATTATTTTTACTGCGCAGTCAGTCCCAGTCCAAAATGTCCCCAAACAAAAAGAAGAGAAAAAAATAAAAAAGTAAAAAAATAAAAAAAGAGAGACAAATGCTGAGCTGAAAAAGTTTTTCCGTGAATGTTTTTTTTTTTTTTTTTTTTTAATTTTGGCAAAGGGGTGGAAAAGATTTTCCAGGAGGCTCTTAATTCTTAATATTATATTAATAACATTGTATAAGATATAACTTGTATTATAAATTAATTAAGAACTAGAACAAGCTAACAAGTTGATTAGTTGATTAATTATTAATTATTAGTTGTTCATAATTTATGGGCAAAAAAACTACTTGGACTCATACATGAATCATTAATCTTTTAGTGAAATATAGATAAATATATATATATATATTTTTTTTTCCCTATTAACAGTATTATATAAATACAGTTGTTGTTGTTGTTGTTGTTGTTTGTTATATTAAAATATGTTAAATTAAAGATGTATCTCGGGTTAGTAGTTGTAACTGGTAGTAAATTGTTGTTGTTTGTTGTTTGTCCCAATTCAACTTATGTTAATATATATTCACAAATAATTTATGATTTTTCTATTTATATATAATAACTCTTGTGTATTTCATTACTAAACTAGATCAACTAGTTATATAATGATATCATTGCTATTGCTATATATATACTAATACATTGTCAATACTCTTGAGTACTAGACAAATTTCTAAGATATGGTAAGAGATAAATAAGATTAAATAGAGTAATAAAAATGAATTAACGCACAATAATCAGAATCTCTCTGGGGTACTGTGTCCATAAAATTGAAATGTCCCCAAAATCGAAACGAAACGAAACGAAACAAAACAAAAATGAAATGAACAAGAAAAAATAAAATAACAAACCAAACCTGAGACGAATTGAACTATTGAGTCATATATTACGTATATATCTAACAACTAATACCTTATATACTGTTTAATATAACTACTTCATTCAATTCATTTATTTGATGCTATAATTATGATCATAATCATAACCATAATTACTATAATTACCATAATTACATAATAACTGAATAAAGGATTATAATTATTACTATAATGATGATAAACTGACAAATTTCAGACCTTTATACTACTACTACTATAATTAAAGATTTATAAAACCAAATGTATATTTGTGTGGAGATTGGAGATTATTATTATCATTATTAATATTTCTCTTTTCTCACCAATTACAGATCATTAAATTATAATATATCGTCTACAATTACATATGTGATATGACCAATACTTATTAGTCAGTATAATAACTATTAATAAATGTATCATATTACATACATATCATATAGTATCTAAGATATAAATAACTAAGAGGAAAGCTCTAGTCTATCTAATAATTATTAATGATAATAGCCAAAATTCTGGAGCCGCTTACCGCCTACTTTATTAACTATGATTGGTTGAATTAATTTTAATTTTATAATTTTATAATTCTTGAAATATTTCACCGATTAAACAAACAGTACGGAACAGATCGGTTGAGCGCAGGCCTAATTTTTTTAAATCTTTTGGGTCAATTTGTCTGGGACAAATAGTTTAATTAGCGGTTAGCTTAAAAAGATGGGTGGTTTATTTAATTTTTGGTGGGGCATCTCGGAAACTGTTGGGAATGGGTTGGGCGCCGTGGGATGTTCTCGGGTTGCTTAACTTGTTTAACTTGCTTAACTTACTCAAATTAACCAATTGACAGAAATTTATAGGGCTATTAAGATTTTCTATTTGCGATTAGTTCCGATTTCCGCGATTACTTTTTTTCTAATAATTAATTAAAAGAGTAGTTTGAAATGTCTGGATGTGGATTTCTCAAAGGACGTCCTTTTAGCAACATGATTTACTCCATTAAAGATTTCCATATATACAATACAATAAAATACAATATATACAATACAGTGTAATGTATATACAATAAAGGGTAATGTATAACATAAAATATAACATAGTATATAACATTATGAAAGTTCTAAAGTATATAATCCTCTTTCAATATCATTATAATCATATTTAAATTGACTTTGTGCATTTAGGTCATAAAGTTTTGATACATATGTCATATATTCATTCATATTATATTTCAATTTATAATTATTATTATTGTTATTATTATTATCATCTTTTTGTTGTAATCTCATTAAATAATAATATCCTTCATCTGAAAAGAATGGTGGAGATTTAATAGTTGTAATAATATTCTTTAAAAGACTTAATATTAATGAAGATGTTGCTGGTCCAACTCCTCGTAATTTATTTAATTCTAATACATTTCTTTTAATAAGATTAATATATTCTTTCTTTTTTAAAGTATTATAGTCTGATCTTTCATTATTATCATTATCATTGATGTTATTATCATTATCATTGATGTTATTATCATTATCATTGATGTTATTATCATTATTATTATTATTATCATTATAATCATCATTTTCATTCGTTAATAAATATTCTGCTTGATTAAATTCAATAAATTCTTTAAATACTCTCTCTGTAGTTTCCTTAATACTATTTTCAGAATTCTCTAATACAAATTTTTTAATAGTAGCTCGAAATTTACCTCTCTTTACCTTATATTCAATCAATTTTACTAATTCTTCCTTTGTAAGATAAACTTTTGATTCAAATTCAAATCTTTTCTTTAACTTCAATTCAAATTCTTCCTTCCATTCCTCAAGTTTAAATAATCCATTCTTAGATTTCAGATCTTTATCTAATCTTTTAATAACTGTTTTAAATGATTTCTTACCAAATGAAATGATTTCAAAAACATCTAATTCATTCTCTTTCTCTTTCTCTACCTCAACAACTAATTCATTACCACCACCATTTTTACTGCTTACCTTCTTATTCTCAGATCTTTTAATTACCATCACTCTATTATTAGATCAACCAATTTAATATTGTATCATTTACATCTTCAATTAATAAAACTCTTTACAAATTGAAGACACTACTCAAAAGAAAAAAAAAAAAAAAAAACGGTACACACTACACTCAGATAGGACAGGGCTGAATAACCCCTTATAAACACTACTGTTATAACTACTAGTATTAAATGTACTGATTAAACATTAATATTATGAATCAATAATACTAGAATCAACATATAAACCCAGACCTAGACAACTTTTCTTCATAAAGTTGTACAACATCAATAACTGCTGTAATTAATTGATTTAATTCTTCTTTATTTATAACAAATGGTGGCATTAAATATACTAATTTATTAAATGGTCTTAACCAAACTTTATGTTTATTAACAAATAAATTTTGAAACCATGCCATATCAACATTTTTAACTAATTCAACAACTCCAACAGCTCCAATTATTCGAACATCAACTACAATTGAATTATCTCTCAATTGATTTAACTGTTGTAACTTTTCATTAATAAAACTTACTTGTCTCTTCCAATCATCTCTTCTTAATATTTCCATACTTTTATTAGCCACTGAACATGCTAATGGATTAGCCATAAAAGTTGGTCCATGCATCAATAATCCTCCTGTACTAATATCGGATCCAATAACATCTGCAATAAATTGTTTACATAATAGACTAGCCATTGATATATAACCTCCTGTTAATGCCTTTCCTAAGAGTAAAATATCTGGAACAATTTTACTGTGCATATATCCAAATAATTCTCCTGTTCTACCAAATCCTGTAGCAATTTCATCGAATATCAATAGAATAGAATATTTATCACATAGTTCTCTAACTCTATTCAAAAATTCAGGATGATACATTCTCATACCACCTGCTCCTTGTAAAATTGGTTCCAATATAACTGCTGCAATCTCATCTCTATTTTTATCAATTTTATCAACAAAATCATTCATATCTGTTTCATCAAAATCTTTACAATGAAATGATGTCTTGGGACATTCTGCAAAAATATTTTCCTTCAAATATCCTGAATATAGTGAATGCATAGAGTTAATTGGATCACAAACTGACATAGCACCAAAGGTATCTCCATGATACCCATGTTTAATAGTAAGAAATCTTTTTCTCTTCAATCCTTCACCTTTTGCATGCCAATATTGAATTGCCATCTTTAATGATACTTCAACACTAACTGATCCTGAATCACAAAGAAAGCAACCTTGAAAATTATTATCATTCATCTCTAATAAATTTTTGATTAGATTAATAGCTGGATCATGTGTAAGACCACCAAACATTATATGTGACATTTTATCAATTTGTTCATGAGCTGCTTGATTAATCTCTTCATTATTATATCCATGAATAGCACACCACCATGATGACATACCATCAATAATCTCTTCCCCTGTACTCAACTTGAACTTACAGCCTTTGGCTGATTCAATATGGAAGACTGGTAATGGATCTGTTAATGATGTATATGGATGCCATATATGTTTACGGTCGAATTCAAGCTTTTCCTCAAGTAGCATTGTGTTTTATTAACTGTTTACTAAGCTTATGTTTCCTGGTTACTGTCGTTCAAACTATGAATATATATATATATATACATAGATAAATTTCCAAACCATGCTGAACAATGCTTTATGGAAATTTCCTTTAGCTATAAGACTAAGTAATATTCAGATAATTCAAACTGATTCAAATGCAAAAGTAAAATATCATATCATATGATTCACAGCCAATTATCTATCAATGATTCTTGATTTATCATTCTCTTATTGTTATACCATTACTCACTACTAGAGTGTTTCCTCAATTAACACATTGATGATTCAGCTTTTTACATTACACAGTTTGAATACCATATTTCATCATAATGATTCATCTTGAGTCACCGGAAAGAGTTTCCACCAATTTTTCAGTTTAAATTACTACAAAGCCAAATATACTCTAAAAGCACCAATATGTACTTGGTAAAATCAATCAAAAAGCTAAGTTAAGCTAGACATTTTATTGACCTCCTATAAATATGCTCAGTTAATGTCTATTTTACAAATTTAATCAAATTAGCTGAGAACGCTATTATTTGGAACCTACATAAATATAAATATTGGTAATGTCAGCTAATCCACAACCAAAGATTTTCATCACTGGAACAGATACCGATGTTGGTAAAACATTCATCTCTGCTTTATTAACAAAGGCTTGGAACGCAAATTACTGGAAACCTATTCAAACTGGATTGAACTGTGATTTGGGAGATACAAAATCGGTTTCAATTCTTTTGAATAAGAGCGAAATTGAGTTAAGCTTAAGCAAACCAGCTCTAGAATATCAGTTACCATTAAGCCCGTGGAGAGCATCAGTTTTAGAGAAAAAGCCTTTGATTGATATAACAAAAATTGAGATCCCAACTAAATTTATCAATGATAATGCTACAAGACCACTATTAATTGAGGGCGCAGGAGGTTTATTTGTACCTATCACTGACAAATTAATCACCACAGATCTCATCCAACAGTTTGATATTCCAGTAATTGTAGTTGCTAGATCCTCTTTAGGAACAATTAATCACACTTTATTAACAGTAGAACATTTAAAGAGTAGAAAAGTTAGAGTACTAGGTGTAATTTTGAATGGTGAACCTAATAATGATAATGCAGAAACTCTACGTTCATTTGGTGTAAATGTTATCACTCAAATACCAAAAGCCCACTCCATTGATTCGGTATTGCATTTGGTTCCATCTATTGAAAAGGTGCTACAGGAATAAGAGCTGATTGTTTGAGTTAAGATGTAATGTGTATAATTATATATAACAATGTGAGATTAATGAAATAATTAATTTGGATTAACTTGACAAACATCAGAGTAGTTGCTACGTCTCACGAAGCCTGGCTTTAGTGAAACTCTAGGATCCTGTAATTCCAGCATACCACTGAAAGGCTCACTCATACTTAAACCCAATAACTTCAATTCCTCAGCATTGAATTGCTTGAAATAATCAATAGATTGTTCAAGGTAAATATTTTCCTTTTGTCTCGAAGTACCTGGGCACATAAATAAAATGATAATTGTTCTGAACTCATCCTTTGTTGTATTAGTACCTGCACCATGAACAACTGAACCTAACATAAAGAATCCATCGCCTTGATCTAATTCAACTTGAATAGTATCTTCCTCACATGGTTTCCTGAAATGATCCCATAAATGGGAGCCTGGGATGAATCTAGTCCCTCCATTTTCCTTTGTAACTCTACTTAATGCCACTGATACACCAACTTGAGTATCTGAGCCATATCTATATTTTTCCTGAAAGTTGTGAATATTATGCTCGGAATGATCATCTCTATGAAGTGCTTGAAGTTTGGCACCTGGACCAACTCTAAAGGCAATAGAACTTGATATTATAGCGGGAGAATAACCAATATTGATGTTATCTCCAATCCAAAAGGCATTCTTCTTAGCTAAAAACTTTTCACAGACACCCGATTGTAATTCTTGTGCTAATATCCTATGAACAACCTCTGGAGATTTGGCAACGGTTGAAGTTACTCTTATTGTCTCCTTTGGAAAAATTCTTGGATCGTCCTTCTTCTGCTCGAATATTGGGTTAAGCTGAGAATTAATAGCATCAATTCCATCTTTATCAACAAATCTTTTAACGATACAGACTCCATACTTTTCTAAAATTGCAGAAACATTCTCAATAGTTGCATCCTCAAATTGAAGTTCTAGGTCTGTTAGCACACACTTTGGCACCGGAGGGTCCTCTAATGGTAACTTAATTTTAACTGCTTTGGTCTCTATCAAAGATGGTGTGTTATCCGCATTAAGTTCAATTTGTGAATAACTTCCAAGCTCCTCTATTTCCAATCTATCCAAACTTTCTGTAGTAGAATTGCCTAAGTAATCCTTTAATTCTATCTTCATATTCTGATTTGTGAATTAAGTTGTTTTATATATTTTATAGTTACTTAAAAATATTTACAATGGATTATTTTGTATAATATCCAAACCATTCTATATTTATATATGATTTATCATTGAACTAACTACAAATTCAGTGAATATATACTTACCCAACATAGTGCATAGTGCTACAAGAATTCGATAAGATTTAGATCGAACCAGCTTCTCTATTAATAATAATTGCAAAATAGTTGTACTATTTCTATGTAGACTTATTACTGCTGTATCAAACTCAAATTGAATCATCATTGAATCACAAAAATGAAAATATAGCGTATAATGTAGAATAATTTGAGAAGACAAAGAGAAAAGTACTACAATCATTGATGATAGTTCACATGATATGATTAAAGAGCTATATTGTGATTGATTTGCGTATGATTCAACAGTTAAATGTCATTGAATTACCCAACAAATAATATCTAATGCTTATTACTCAAATTTAGGTTTCCAACTTGAATTGAAATTGGTCAAATATCAAATGAGAACTGATGAATAATCAGCAGTGTTATAAATATTAGCAATTGTACGATTTCTTCTTCTTATACAAATTGTTAGACTGATAGTGTTATTTACTAATAAGAATTAAATAATTGCTTGATGGATTTGGAATTTGATAAATCTCATATTTGGCATCAGTATGCTTCATTATCTAACCCCATTCCCACTTACCCCATCAAATCTGCCAAAGGTGCTATAATTCAACTGGAAACAGGTGAACAATTAGTAGATGGCATGTCTTCTTGGTGGTGCGCAATTCACGGTTATAATAATGAAGAATTAAATAAAGGTATATATGAACAAGTCCCAAAGTTTACTCACTTCATGTTTGCAGGAATTTCACATGACCCTGCAATTGATCTAACTAAAAAATTATTGTCATTAGTACCAAAAGAATTAGATAATGTATTTTATGTTGAGAGTGGATCTGTAGCTGTAGAGGTTGGGTTGAAATTGGCACATTTATATTGGTTAGGTAAGAGAACTACAGGAGAAACAACTGAACCAAAGGATAAATTTATGACTATAAATTATGGTTATCATGGTGACACATTTGGTGCAATGTCAGTTTGCGATCCAATTAACTCAATGCATAAACAATATCATGGATTTTTACCTCAAAATTATTTTGTTGAAGCTCCAAGAAGTAAATTCAACGATTTATATGACTCCAATGATACTAAACCAGTTGAAAATTGCCTGAGACAGAACCATTCAAGAATTGCTGCGATTATCTTAGAGCCAATTGTTCAAGGCGCTGGAGGAATGAGGATCTATCACCCTGAATATTTAAATCAATTAAGAGTATTATGTGACAAATACTCTGTTTTACTAATATTGGATGAGATTGCCGTTGGGTTTGGTAGAACTGGTAAAATTTTTGCACATCAGCATTCAAACATAATACCAGATATCTTATTATGTGGCAAAGGCCTGACTGGTGGTTATGTTCCATTGTCTGGGGTGTTGATGAAGAGAGATATTGCTGATTATGTTTGTAAAACTCCAAGCAAAAGATTTTTCCATGGCCCAACATATATGGCAAATGCTCTAGCATGTTCAATCGCTAACAAGAGTTTGGACATCATTATTAGGGGTGATTGGGAGAAACAAGTTTCTAACATTGAAAGAACTTTCCAAAAGGAATTATTTGCTGTGCTGAAAAGCTCAAACCTTGATGTCATTAATGACTTAAGAGGTATTGGTGCCTTAGCTGTGATTGAGCTAAATAAATCATATGAAACAGAAGAATTACAAG
>JAJMFI010000090.1:0-40283 GCA_030574595.1 Ruyongia chambardii
GTAAGACCACTTATTCCTATACTCAACAGTGGCTCCCTGTATACTGATAGTCATCGTGCAACTGATAATATCAGCCCAGACATAAACAACAGTAGAACTCCGGAGCTCAATTCTAAAAAAAGTGAGTCTAGTAATGTTCCAGGTGTCAGACAATCAAAGGAAGTTTCTACTCAACAAGAAGTAGCTTCAACACCGAGACTCGAGCAAGCAGCTCCTCCAGTTCCAAGACATCATAATTTCGTTGACCTGCCAAGTGTGCCTACTCCTTTGATAAGACGTACTATTAGCCAGCAATCTATGGAAGATACTCTTCACTCATCCAATGGTAACCACAATAAGTCTCAACAAACAGAATCAAATGACGCAACAAGTTTGACTGTACCAAACGAAGCTCCTTCAATTATAACCCATGACAATAATGAGATAAGTACAGATAATCATGTCATTTTCTCAAAGACTGCTTCAAGCACTGAAACTTCTGCTGAGCCATATTCAATTGATAGTAGACAACCTGGCCCTGATTCAAACGACAAATCAAAAAACACTACTGCTATACGTGCGGTTTCAAATCCAGATCCTGTTAGTTATAATATTAGTGGAACTTCAGATCAACAGAACCTAAATGAAAGACTCACAAACTATACTAAAAAGATCGGTTTAGATAGATCTGCTTCTGTAAAAGATTACAACCGATTTGAGAACACAGATGCCATGAATCACATCAATAATCTCAACAGAAGCATTTCTCAAAGACATATCAATGGTAATCAGAACAATTCATATGGCTATAATAAGTCTAATGATAGGCTCTCTACCACTAGCTCTAGCTATAGGCTAAACTCTACAAACAACAATGGTAGTATAACCCCTATTGCTACTTTGGCTAGTTTGGCTAGTACAACAAGTACAACAAGTACAAATAGTAAAAATATCACCAATCCTGTTAATGGGTCACATGATCATAAGAATAACGATTTGCTACCAAATAACAATCAAATGCAATCAACTCACAATAATCTCTCACAAACTGCTCCACAATACTCCCCGACAAGGTTTGGTCCAAGCGGTACAACTGCTGAATCAGCACCTCCACCAATAACGAAAAGTAATTTGTTAGGATTTTCCATGGATACCTCAAATTTGGTACCAAATGTTTCAGTTAGACCAGCCGCAAAAATTCCAAGCATATTCATACCAACAAAGAAGAGACCTGTACATTCAATAAATGGGCAATCAAAAAGACCAAGTTTACAATCACCAAGTTCACGATCCTCAAGTTTAGAATCTTCAAGCTTACCGAGTGCGCAAACTGTTATTTCTGAACCCCAATCTGTAAATACCAGTGATCGTTTTGCTTCTAGTTCTTCCAACGGTCTGGCGGTTTCTTTAACAGCACCTACAGATAGAAGAAAGAATAGTAGCAATTGATCTATGTGTCATTTTTAGTAATAATCATAAATGATATTATAGGTATTCATATATAGAGACCCCAAAATTGCAACTTATGCCCAAAGTATAGGCCCATAGATATTAGAAATGCTACTCGTTATTAATTAACTGTTAATATAAGTAGCTGTGATATTATTATTGGTGTATTTTTTTTTTCTCTTTCAAGTAGAAAATATACAGTATTATAAGCCAAGCTTACACACTGTAAAGTCCAACCAAATGCATTGAATTAATAATATTGATAAAACTGTCGAACGTATTGATCTTGTGATCAATATGAATAAGTGACTATAGTTTGCTTAATTAACCAATAATGATAATTTTTTTAATCACCTGGCCATTATTCATTTTCTGCTATTATGGCTCAAGCTTTTCGAACTGTTATTCGTAATTTGTTAATTGTAATTTGTAATTTATAATTAAGCAATCTCGTTTCATAGGCTATCTTTTCAAGTTTTTTTTATCTCATATATCTATTATGATCAGTCTAACTGATTACCCACAAAAAATAACCATTTGTTTGATTTACCATTCGGCTGAATCAAAATATGGGCCCTTATGGTGATGGGATGTTTCTGTTTTAGCATCGAAAAATAATTTTGAAAATCTGCTCATTAAACATTAAGTGAAAGAGAACTGTGAAACAACCGATTATCTAGCTTTTGTTCGAATCAAGTATTATAATTTGAGAGTTGAGAAAAGGTATAAATATATCTAGGCACATTCAATTCATCATTATCTCATATTCATATTACAAAAAATGTCTTTATTAAGAAAGATATCTGTCAACAAGAAGAAAAAACCTGCTACTTCATCCTCGGTACAGGTTCCATTACCGTTTTCATCAGTTTCTAAGATTACTAGAGATAAAGCTTCTGCATTGTTTCATAACACTAATGGTCAAGTGACAGATTCTAGCTCCAATGGGATGAAGCTTGATAATAGTAATCTTAAAGGGAATATTGATTCAGATTCTTCCACAACAAAGGTGCATAGGAATAGTAGCACTAAAAAGTTACCAAAGATTTCTGAACCAGTTACAAGTTTGCCAGCACAACCACAAGATGAAATAACTTCACCACTCTCAACAATAGATGCTAATTCTTTAAAAACTGATACCGAACTTTATGCTGATATCAAAAAGAATCCATTGGATGAAATTGCATTAACATCAGCTAGTTTAGGTATTTTATTTGGATTTAGTATCGGTGCCATGTTTATTTGCCGTTTGAAGTGTATATTGATATATGCCATGTCTTTATCATTATTTCATTTCAATGAATACTATATAACTGCTAAATATAATCCCAAGAAGGTACATAAGGAATCATTTCTGATCAATAATGGTTCATCTTACATTCTAGCACATGTATTTGCCTTTTTAGAAGCATTTATTGAGATGTATCTCTTCCCAAATTTTAAATATGGTCATCCATATATTAAATTTATTGGATTTGTAATGATAATTCTAGGGCAAATAACAAGAACAACAGCAATGGCCACTGCTGGTAAATCATTTAGTCATTTGATTGTTACAAAACATGAAAAGGAACATGAATTAGTAACCAATGGTATATATGCATATTTAAGACATCCGAGCTATGCTGGATTCTATTATTGGGCAATTGGTACACAATTATTAATTTTGAATCCAATTTCATTATTAGGATTTGTTAGAGTTCTTTGGATATTCTTTGATGATAGAATCAGATATGAGGAAGATCTGTTAGAGCGGTTCTTTGGTGATTATTATGTTGAATATAAAAGAAGAACTCCTACATATATTCCATTTATTGGCTAAAATAAAAGAAATTCGTGCTAATTTATTAAACTCATAAGTATGTAGTCATTATATACGATTTATTTAACTACTAAACGATAACATATAGATCGATAATTCTTAGTTTTTCTGAGATCTATATACTTAAAGAGAATGTGGTTTTAATCAACTAAATCATTCATCATTAATATGGGTTATATATATATAATAGGTCAATGTAAACTCTCTTAAGCATCGCACGGCTGTATTGATTTGAGAGTTTAAGTCTTACCGGCTACCCATAAATTGTTATTTCTATCATTATGTCATTAGAACTTATCTTAGGTTCTACTATACAGCTAGCAGCTAGCTGACCGTATATACTAACATCCACATGATGTTTCGTACAATAAAGATTTAAACAGTAGCGGAACTTGAAGTTTAATTTTATCAGTTGCTTAATCCACCGCTTAAAGGAGATCACGAACAGATCAGAAAAAATCAACTTATCTGTGAGATTTATATGTAATATATCATTAAGCAAATTCAGGAAATTGAACGTAGTTTCTTGCATGTTCAATTGGATCTGCATTTTCTCTATATCTGACTCAATGTATAATAATAGTATATTGCTAATAATCATTCATATTAGCTGAATAATTCACCATAAATGTTAGTGCCGTTATCTACTGTACTATTTCTTATGATCTAACTCAATTCAAACAATTTACTGTATAAAAAATTAACGCAAAAATATATAGAAAACACATTTAAAGTGGATTTATATAGTAATAATTCATATGAATATTTCAATAAATGCTATAACAATCAAAAATCCAGTAAAACTTGATTTCAAATACAGATCAGATCATTACAGTATAATAATACTTCCTGATCAAACCTCGTTTATGGGTAATAAATTTTCTTGGGAAACACTAAAAATCAAAAAAAAAAAAAATTAGGACTAAAATATTTGAAGCGAAATCAATTGATAAAACTTTCCATCCCCTTCTATTTATTCTATAAAACTATAACAACTATTCTAGTGTAACTAGACAGTATTTTCCCTCCATTCAGTTCATCCAGTGAACCATGGTGAATAACCAGGATCTGCCTACGCATGAGTTTCCCAAACCGGCGGTCAGTAAGACCAGACAGAGAGGCTATTCCTTAAGATCCCAGCTGTTTAATAAATTGGCAGTTGAGAAGATGATAAAACAGGAACAATCTAGTCATGGTGTTATTGATACTCTTCATGAGAACAGTATATCCAATAAAGAAGATCTTGAAAGACCTTTGTCTGATATAGAACTGGCGGAATTAAAGCGCGCTAGTAATGACGAGGATAATTCCTTCCTAAATAATGATGATTCAACAACTTATGATAAAACTTCATCATCTAATAACATTTTACAACAAGATCAGCCAACACCCAATCAAACTCTTGATAATGAACTTTCACAAAGCAATGATGATGATTATAATTCAAGTATACCACTTGTAAATAAGAATCATTCCTTAAAGACATATGCCGGTATTAGAGGCCAGTTTCAAAAGAAATTTCAATCTGCTAAAAACTTTGTGTTTAGAATCCAACCTTATAAAAAATCAAAGAATGGTAGAAAATTACCAATAAATGTGACTAAGATCTATGATAAGACTGTTTATCCAACAATTAAACATAAAAAAGCAAATCAAGAATATTTAATCGATGAAAGATATAAAAAATCATATGTTGACAATACAATCACATCTGCTAGATATTCGCTTTATAATTTCATTCCAAGACAGTTGTATGCTCAGTTCTCCAAGATTGCAAATTGTTACTTCATGACTGTTGCCATATTACAAATGATACCAGGTTGGTCTACCACTGGTAGTTATACTACAATTGTTCCACTATGTATCTTCTTGGCTATCTCAATAATGAGAGAAGGTTATGACGATTGGAGAAGACATACTCAAGATATAAAGGAAAATAATAAATATTCAAAAGTGTTATTACCTACTAATATTGAATGCATTCAATATAATAATAATAAAAATGATAAATCAAATAAAAATAAATCATTCATTGTTCCAAAGACTGAATCAATGACAAATCAGCATGATCAACTGGGTTCTTCAGAACCCTACATAGGATCCCAATTGTATTCATTATCAAGATATTCTAGCAAAACTTCTGTATCAAAATTATATACCACCGATGATGATTTTCAAAATCAAAGTCGAGCTCAAGATCAAATTAATAATCAAATTTATGATCCATTAGTTGAACAAGAAATATTAAAACAACCAAATACATTCATGAAGGAAGATTTATTGAAACAAGTTGATTTAAAAATTTCAAAGATTAAATGGAAAGATATAAGAGTCGGTGATATTATCAAACTATCTCAAGATGAACCTGTACCGGCGGATATCATTCTATTAACATCCGACGGTCAAAATGATAATGAAGTTTATATTGAAACAATGGATTTAGATGGTGAGACTAATTTGAAATCAAGAATACCTAATCGTAAAATATCAGAAGTTATGAACTCGGCCTATGGGTTAAATCAATTTAAAGCTGATGTTGTCATCGAAGATCCAAACCCTGATCTTTATAATTTTGAAGGTAACATCAAAATTGATGGCCAAACTCATCCATTAGATGCTGATAATGTTGTTTATAGAGGATCCATTATTAGAAATACTGAAAATTTATTAGGTTATGTCATATTTACTGGTGAGGAATCCAAGATTAGAATGAATGCCATCAAAAATCCAAGAATCAAAGCTCCTAAATTACAAAAGTCAATTAACTTGATTGTTATGTTTATGGTTATAGTGGTTCTTTTCTTATCTCTATTTTCATTTATGGGTGAAAAGATATATTTCAACAGATATAAAGAGGGTGCCTGGTATTTAAGAGAGCAAGAGGCTACTAATGCTGCTACAGTTATGTCATTCATCATCATGTATAATACTTTGATCCCTCTATCCCTATATGTCACAACAGAAATCATCAAAGTAGTACAGATGCTTTTTCTGCATTGGGATATTGATATGTACCATAAACCAACAGATACTCCATGTGAAGCAAGAACTGCTACGATTCTGGAAGAATTGGGCCAAGCGAGTTACGTATTTAGTGATAAAACTGGTACTTTGACTGATAACGTGATGATATTTAGAAAATTCTCTGTGGCTGGTTCTCCTTGGAGTCATGAACTAGATGTACTCGGTCAAGTTCAAAATAATAATCATGAGATCACTAAACAGGATACCAATAGTAGTGATGACTATGACGATGAACTCAAAGTAATGAAATCAAGGCATTCAATTGATGTTAAGAGAAGTAATACCGTCTATGCTGGTAGACCAAGCATTGCATCAGCTGCTTCCTCTAAATTTAATTCCAGCAAAATATCGCCTATAAACAATCCTGATATTACTCCACCATACAATAGTAATATTGATGATATAATCGCAGACTCAAATATCGATCCACCAAAAGATATAACTGGAATGAAAACTACATTGGATTTATTGAGATATATTCAAGCCAACCCATCATCCCCATTTGCATCAAAGGCTAAATTTTTCATATTATCTCTGGCTCTATGCCATACATGCTTACCGAAAACAATCTCAGAAGAAAATGAAGAGATTGAATATCAATCAGCATCTCCTGATGAACTAGCACTAGTTGTAGCTGCGAGAGATATGGGTTATGCCGTTTTTAGTAAATCTGGGAAGAATCTTAGAATTAGAACATATCCAAATGGTACTGATGCTGAACCGGTTGACGAAATTTATGAGATATTAGACGTTGTTGAATTCAATTCAGATAGAAAAAGAATGTCCACTGTGGTTAAATTCCCTGATGGTAGAATATGCTTACTCTGTAAAGGTGCTGACAATGTTATATTAGAAAGACTAAAGAACTCCGAATTGGCTGAAATTAAAAAAGAAGAGTTATTCAGAAACACATCTATTAGAAAGCAATCTGAAGCACAGGTTGTCTTGCAACATCGTCTCTCAATGGATGTTAGACCAAGTTTCCACTTAGCTAGAAATTCGATAAGTTCCATTAATACTATTGAAGATTTTTTACAAGGTGTGAAGAAGGACGAAGATGAAATTGATGATGTTGTTTTAGAAGCTAGAAAATCAATCAATCTACAGCAGCAAAAGAAATATAACATATCCACTTCTGATTATATTGGTAATAATAATTTGTTATTAAACGATGAATATGTCTTAGAGAAAACTTTACAACACATTGAAGAATTTTCTACGGACGGATTAAGAACACTTTTATATGCTTGCAAATGGCTAGATAAGAATGTCTATGACGAATGGGCCCTTAAATATGCTACTGCTAAAACATCACTGGTAGACAGAGCTGCCAAAGTTCAAGAAATTGGTGGCTTATTAGAAAATAATTTAGAATTGGTTGGTGCTACTGCAATTGAAGATAAGTTACAAGATGGTGTACCAGAGACAATCGATAAACTTAGAAGAGCAGGTATCAAATTATGGATGCTTACTGGTGATAAAAGAGAAACAGCCATTAATATTGGATATTCTTGCAAATTGATTAAAGACTATTCGACAGTTGTTATCTTAGATTCACATGACGAAGATATAACTGCAAAGATGGCTGCTGCTGAACTAGAATTGAAGGCTGACAATGTTGCTCATTGTGTTGTTATTATCGATGGTGCTACTCTGGGTATGTTTGAAGCAGATCCTTCAATGCTATCAATGTTTGTCGAACTATGTACAATGACAGATTCAGTAATCTGCTGCAGAGCAAGTCCTTCTCAGAAAGCGCTTATGGTCACTTGTATTAGAAACTTAGATAAATCAGTTGTTACTGTGGCTGTTGGTGATGGTGCTAATGATGTATCCATGATCCAAGCAGCTGATATAGGTATTGGTATTACTGGTAGGGAAGGTTTGCAAGCTGCCAGAAATTCAGATTACTCAATTGCTCAATTCAGATTCTTGCAAAAATTATTATTAGTGCATGGTAGATACAACTACGTCCGGACGTGTAAGTTTGTGTTATGTACTTTTTACAAGGAGTTCACATTTTATTTAACGCAGTTAACATTTCAAAGATACACTATGTTTACAGGTACCTCACTTTATGAATCTTGGTCTTTATCTATGTTCAATACTTTATTTACCTCTCTGCCTGTTTTATGTATTGGAATGTTCGAAAAGGACTTGAAACCAGCCACATTGTTAGCAATTCCTGAATTATACTCAATTGGTAGAAACTCGGAGATATTTAATCTAAAAATATTCATAAGTTGGATGTTGATAGCAACTACCACATCATTATTGATTTCATTTGCCTCTTGGTTTTTATGGAGTTTTACTTCGTTAATTGATAATTCCTTGTATCCGCAGGGTATGCTGGTCTATACTGCAATTATTGCGACTATCAATGTGAAATGCCAACTTTTAGAGATGCACGATAGGACAATCATGTGTTTCCTATCGATGTTTATAAGTTGTGCTGGCTGGATGGCATGGTGCTGTATATTACCAGCTCTTTACCGCTCTAAACCAGATGTTAAGATATATGATGTAAATATTGGCTTTTATGAAAGATTTGGTAAGGATTATACTTGGTGGGCTGCCTTATTGATCTTATGTATCATGCCAATAACATATGATATCATTTTACACGTATTTAAAGTTTGGTTTTTTCCAAGTGAAAGTGATATATTCAGAGAATTAGAAAAGAAGCTAGATGTTAGACGTAAACTTGAAAATGAGGCCTACGAACAGATGCAACAAAGCTGGAACTGGGAGAAAGATCCAAATGCTGTAAAGAGATTAATCAACAGAAAAAGAAAAAATACATTACCATCAGCTACTGAATTACCGCCAACCTCGCAAGGTGAGGCTACAAGAGTTACTTCATATGTAAGCGATGATGGTGAATATAAGACTGAAATATTACCTAGTGGTAAATTGATAAAGAGAAGATTAAAGGATACTAGAGCACAGAAAATAGGCAAGAAGCTGAAGTTTATCAAAGAAAGTGAGGATGAAGATGATATTGATGCTCTAGTTGAAAGGAGAATGAATGGATTAGCTTGACTAAATCAGCTATGTGTGATTGTCAGGAAGGATAACTGGTTTTATTCAACTGTAACATATTGCTTTTGTGTTTCCACGTTTAAAGAAATAGAAACTCACAAATAGAGAAGTTCCTGCTCAATAGCATGAAAAATAAATATTTTTGAATACTACATTTAAATTCAAAACTTATTGAATAATTTAAATAATATGCATTAACGTATAATTCAATTTTTTTAGGTTATGCTGATTTTCTTTTGATTTTTTTCTTGCTGCACTCATTGAATTCAGGCAAAGACTTTGCTAAACATGAGTGATAATTTTTTAGCTGCAGCAAAAGTTTCCAACGTTGTAGAATCAATCAAATTTTGTTCATTGAGTAAATCCACAATGGAATAAACATTATTCAAAAATGCGAAATACTTCTTCAAATCTCTAGAAACATCAACGAATGAAGCTGATGGCAATGAATTAACATAGTCTAAAGTGATTTTCTTTGCCTTATCAATATCTTCACCCTCTTTATAGTAAACATCTAATAAGGTTTGGAGAACAATAGCAAGCACTGTAGTTGGCATCGATCTACCAAATGGAATTTCACTTGCTAGTTTTTCCCAATCTCTCGTATCTCTGTCAAATTTAGAGACTTCACTATATGCTAGAGAAGCAGTAAGAGTACATTCCAACAAGGATCTGCTTGATTTATTGATGAAATCTAATGATGATCTGAATGCTAATAAATCTCTTGAGATTGGACCAGAATATATAGGACCAGATTGTTCTAGTGGTACTAACGTAGCAATTCTAGACAAAAGAATGATATTTCTTCTCTTAACTGCATCAGTTGTCTTAGACCCACCAACCAGTGGTGGATTTAGCGGCTCATAAATTTTGAATGCATCAAGTTTGAAAAAGATCAATAATAATAGCAGATACTGTTTAGAAGTTTGGTCGGATGAGTCATTCAAGTCATTCAACTTTAGTAAGACAGCGGTCCACTTATTAGCAATCAATTTGCCATCCTTGTAGTCAATTAATTCTAATAAAACTAATGCCTTTATCAATGCAGATGCTATTATTTCATAATTTGTATTTAGTTTATTATCTTCCGAGTCTTTTCCTGGTGTATTTTCATCAGAAATTAAATTTGTGGAGTAACGGTTCAATGTCTTCAAAAATTCGTTCAAATCAAAATGTGGTAGATCGGATCTAATGACTAACCCTTTTACCTTATCATATACTGGGTCCTCACGTTTTTCTTTGAGTGTAATATTCCTACTGTTGTCATAAGGATTGATGAAAGGAATTTCTAAATATTGGTAATATCTATGCATATTTGCAACCAATAAATTAACTTCCTTCTTATTGAAGAATTTGATTGATGCATTTAATAAGGATTTATACTGAGTGGTCAATAAACCCTCTAATGGCAATTTTGGACTAAAAGATTTTTGGGCTAGTGATTGAGTAATTTCATTATTCAAAATTCCAACACTTTCATAGAAATGATACTCATGTGGTAATGTAAGACCAAAGATTGAATTAAAATCTGTCGGAATTTGAGAATTTTCTGAATTATAGGGTGAAACTTGACCATTAATCTTTAGAACAGGCATGTATTCGAATGAGATAACTGTTCTTTGAAATTTTTTGATTAATTCATCGTTGTCAAGATTAACAACTGTGGCAAATATGCCTGGTGTGCTTGTAATTAATTGGAAACAAAGTTCGAACATTTGAGTCTGTTGATTTCCTGGAAAACTTGGAAATATTGGATAAGTATTTGGTTGTAAATCACAACCAACAACTGTTGCAATTTCTGATAATTGTCTTTGTGTGATTCCAAGTTCAGATAATAATCTTCCTTTATCAATGAATCTAATGTCCTTGTAAAATTGCTGTTGTGAAGCAGATGTTTGAGTTTGATGATGACGTGTTGGTTCAAGGTTGATGATTAATTTATCGATATTACCTATTAGAAGAGTCTCTAATGGTCCATAGATTGCATCAACCTCTTCCACTTCATAGAGATAAGCAAGTTGAGCCCATGCAGAGAATGGAGCCACCATATATTCAATATTTCTTTCAACAAATAAGTCAATTAAATCCAAATAATAATCATCAATATTTAATGGAGTATTAAATTCTCTAAAAGAATCATGTGCTATATTTGGTAGAATATGATTTGTAGATGAAGAGTTTGGTTTTGAATTTTGGTAATTATTCCATACTTTATTTCTATGCTTTTGCAATGGAGATAATTCTTTAGATAAATGTTTCAATTGATAAATGTCATTGGTTTGATGACCGTTAAATATAAAAATTGGGCTAATTTCGAATTCCTTCAAAAGTTTCAAGTCATTATCCAAAGAATTTATCAATGATAATGGGAAACCACCAATGGCATCAAGCAATTGTTCCCTTTTGAAATAAATTGATTTGGCAAAATAGTAGGATACATCAATTGCTAATCTAGATCCCCTGATAGCTTCAATTGGCAAACAATGTGTGCTATTTCTATCAATAAGATATTGTTCTAATCCCTTAATGGTCATGATTAACTTTCTCCTTACCCTCCACCAGTCCTTTTGGTCTGATAAGTTCAATGAGATTCTAGCTATTATAAGATCAACAGACGCCAACTTTATTGGGAAATTTTAGAATTTTTGCAAATTTTGATTGGAAGTTTTAAGGTTCAATTCCGGTTCGTTTAGGAAAGTGAGAGTCGGAATTCTACAATAGGAAACAATATTAGGATACAATAATTGAGCTCTATTAAAGTGTACAAATTTATATACTTATAGCTATTGGTTATTAAGTCAAGTGAAAATAAGGAATCAAGTATTAGAACTAATCATGAAGTATTAAGAATTCAATACAGAACATGAACCTTCAAACTTTTTGTGAAGGTGTATATTCTAATGAAGATATTGATCTAGCCAAAAATCTCATGTCTTAAGACAATCTTGCAAAAGCGAAACAATTCAATAACGAAAGTTTACGAATTTCTGTCTTTGTATCTTGTATATTTGTACATTTTTAACTAAAATAATGATATTCGTCAAGATCAAGATCATTATGTTCTGAATATTTGTAATATTTGCATAATATGTTGTTAATAAATTGATCAGTTTTATTTAGCTCCAGAAATACGATTATTTATTTAAATATTTTATTACTAAATAAGACTCAATATAGTAATGTCTAATGATATCCTACTATTTTCTACTCTATGTCATTTGACATAATTAAAGTCTAATATTTTCTTCAAATGCTAATTAGTACTACAAGCTGCTACTTGGTTAAGCTCTAAAATTTCGGAATTTTTCCCATCAAAAACAATGAAGGAGTTAAAACAAGTCTCGTCTTTACATTAACTATACTACAATTACAATTAAACCTAATCTTAACTATAAACCAGAATACATTTTAACATATAAAAATCAGTCATAATGGATCACTCTATGCATAGCTCAATGGATCATACCATGCCTGGTCATGATATGCCCTCAGATGGTGAACCTGTGACATGTGCAGTCAGCATGCTACTAACAACTTCTTATAAAGATACTTGTATTCTAACTGAACATTGGCATATTTCAACTTTATCACAATTCATCATATCACTTCTGTTAGTTGTAGTATTAGGTGTTGGTTATGAGCTATTCAGATCACATATTAAAAGATATGAAGCCTCACGTAAGTACCAATCATAATTTGTATTATGCAATACATATATCCCGTTAGAAGTCTATAACAGTAAAGACTAACAAAGACCTTTTTAATTATCTCTATTACAGTTAAGAAAGTTGTTGTTAACTCTTACTCTGATGATAACTATTCCATTAATGCTATTGAACATCAAACTAATAACAGAATTACCATACCAATAGGTAGACATAGTAGAGCCAAAAGAGCATTTTACTACGGTATTTTGGTCGGTTATTCTTATACATTGATGCTGATATTCATGACTTATAACCTATGGATCATGTGCGCTGTGATGGTAGGTGCTATAATTGGTAACTATATATATGGTACTGAAATTAATGAATCGATGGCATGTCATTAAAAAGATGTTTTTTTTGATGCTATCTCTAACGTACTCTTCGAGTACTTCCATACAAAGAATGAAACCACATCAAAATATTGCTCAACGTTTTGCTCAAATATAGCAGAGATTGTAGAATACATTAAATCATTAATAAATGATGAATAATGAATGTTTATGATACCTTAACTATACCAGGATTCTGTAGTATTACCATCAAATTATTCATCTAATAGACCTCACTTCATGTTATAGATACTAGTAATAGTGATAGTAATTATTTTGCCGTGATTTTTCTGTCAACTCCATTTTGGTTTTTCTCTTTTGAAACGAACAAAAATAAGAACACGAATACAATAAGGGCCCACATTTTATAAACTAACAATAACTTGTTCTAAATTGAATTGACCAATACGAGTGCCATGAAGTTGTCAATCATCACTATATTGACATTCTTTGTCGCTATATGTAATGCAATCTCTACCGAGAAGCTTCTAAAGTACAAATCTCAGTCTCCAAAGGCCAATATCATCAAGTTAACCAATAAGAATTTCAAAAGAATTCTTGAAGGTCCAAGATCTCAACATTTCATCCTTATGTTAACAGCTACAAGTACTCAAGTCGGTTGTCATACATGTGTCGAAATTTCTCCAATATATCAGATCATGGCTAACTCATGGTTTGAAGATCATCCAGATGGTGATGGATTATTCTTTTTGGAAGCTGATTTTATTGATGGTGAAGTTGATGTCTTTCAAAACTTTAAGGTTCAAAACGTTCCAAAGATCTATTACTATGCTCCAACAGATAAAGTTAGTCAATTTGATGAAGGATTAGACGAATTCCCAATTCCAAAAAATGACTTTATAATTGAAATTTCAAATATCATTTATAATAAGACAGGAAAGACTATTGATATTAAAATTCCAACTGCATGGGGTTCAATTGCTGTTACCACAATTGCTACATTTGTCATTATTCTTTTGATCAAAAAGAATTTTTCCAAACTTAAATCTCTTATTGTTGCCAAACCATTATGGGGTGCCTTCACTGTCTTTGCCATTTTATTGTTCACTACTGGTTACATGTTTAACCAAATTAGAGGTGTTCCATATGTTAGACCAAATCAAGATGGTGCATTTGATTATTTCGTTCCTGGTCAACAGCTTCAATTGGGTGCAGAAACACAAGTAATGGCATTCATATATGCCCTTTTAGCATTCTTTGTCATTACTTTAGTAGTCAAAATTCCAAAGATTCCAGATGTTAAGGTTTGTTCAATTTCTACTTTCATATTAGTTGGTCTATTATGGATCACTTATAGTGTATTGCTAAACATTTTCAAATTTAAATCTGGAGGTTATCCAATTCAATTGTTCAAGATCTGGTCTCCATAGATTAATCATTTTGCATAAAAGGTTTTAAAGGTGCAAGCTAATACTACACATATATAATCACATATCAACACTCCCCATGCTCCTTTAAAAATGGAAACATATCACTTCAAACTTACAACATATCAAAACTCAAAATTAAAAAGATGTTTTCTATAAGGATTCAATATCAATTTGTTAATTATTTAGTTAAACATCTCATTTGTCTAATTTGGAATTAATGGGAAATAATACCATACGCGGACTAAAATATTATAGGTAAGCATATATCAGTATATATCAAGTAATAAATATTGGTATTTGATAATTAGTGTAAATTCGAAGGTTATACTCATTAAAGTAAGATTCTTATAATTCTCATCAGTTACTATCGTGTTGTTTAGACCATTGAAATGTTTGTTAAATCAAAATTAAGCTTGTAATTAAAACTGACATATTACCCGCACACAGGTTTTCAAATAAATGAATTTTTCTTTTGAGATCAAAACAAAGCATTTTAATAACTATATATATAGAAATTTATAAAGCTAGAATCACTAAAATAATTCTATATAGTAGCTCAATCTTTCAAAGAGATGTCTGCTCTTAACGAATACTTAAATAGTATGTATTTTTTTCTCTTCTTTTCAGCCAAAAAAATGGAATCAATCATGTTTCAATGCAATTCAATTCAAGATAACCAACTAACAACCTATCCTCTTAATTATTTAGAAAGAGTTACAGTAATAACAACAGATGGCAAATGCTTTGTAGGAATATTGGAAGGTTATGATCATATTACAAATGTGATATTAATAGAAGCACAAGAAAGGGTAATTGTACCCAATACAGAAGTTAATGATATGGGAGAGCAAGAAGATAGCATCATTGATGAATTAGGTCTTTTAGTGATACGAGGTGATTTAGTCACTTGTGTTGGTCTAATAGACGTAAAATCTGATGATTCAATAGATTGGACAAAAGTACATGGTGAACGCCTACTTAAGACTACTACAAAAATACGTTAACTCTTCTGCTTTCTTTTCCATTATCTAATTCATTCAATTATTGAAAATTAAATGATAAGACATATATTCAAAAAAAAAAAAAAAAGATAAATAAATAACAATACTAATCATAACATTTTGCATCAATATACTTAACTTCATCACCGATATTACAAGCTGGATCTATACCAAATTGTTTCATCTTTATAGCTAATTCTAATAAATAATCAATTGCTTCATTCAATATCTTTGCCTTATCAATATTTTCACCCCAAACAAAGATTCCATGTCTTCTAACTATTATTGCATTGGTATATGGATATCTGTTCAATAATTCATCAAATGGTAATTCCAATTCTTCCTCAAATGCCTTATTTTCGATGATAGGTATTCTTAAAGTATCAAAAAAACTTAAATAACCAGGTTCAAAATTCTTTGGAATAGCTTTTATTTGTTCAATATTGGCAATTTTAAATTCATCTTTATAAAGTAAACTACACATTACAGCATTTTGTGAATGAGTATGTATACATGCACCAATTTTTGGAAATTTTTTGTAAATAGTCATGAATAATGGAGTGCATGCTGATGGTTTATATTGATTTGGTTTCCTTAAAATTTCCTGACCATTGCCTGTTAACACAAATAAATCTAAAGGATTCATCTTTTCCTTTTGAACACCAGATGGTGCAATATAGACTTTTCCATCTTCTTTTATACTGATTCCACCACCAGTACCTGTACACCAGTTGTTACCGTAGAATAATTTGCACAACTCGCAAATTACATTAGCTGGATGTTTACAATCCTGACTTATGACCAATTCATCCATCCTAAGTAGTAATAACAGTCTATATAATAGAATATGACTAGACACAAGATGATAAGAAGATATAGTGTAAGTGAAGTAAAGTGTCAGTATGAGAGTCTCTTCGCTCGTGGTAGTAGTATTTTACTTTTCTTTTTTTTTTTCTTTTTTTTTATAGGCTTTGGATTCTGATTCTCTTTTTTTCTTTTTAATCTTAAAGACAAAAGACCCTCCATTGACCATTACGCTAAAATCTTTTTAAAGGCTTCTAATATCTTTAAGAAACTACCTATAAATTTAATCTTATTTGGTGAACGTCACACTCCAAGGTATCATCAAATCATAACATTCTTACAAATCTCTCAAATCTTATTTAAAACAGTACATCTTTGCATTATCAGTCACATCTTACAATACCCGTCTTTGTACTCGATTAGGGGTTAATCAATAAACTTAAAATTATAATCAATATGATAACTAGACAGTTTACTACTAAAGGTCTGATATTATTCCTTACATTATTGTTTGCATCTAATGTACTTGGTGCTCCATTAGTAACTTTCAAGGGGAAAAATCATTCTAAGTTGTATGGTTCTTCAATCTTAGCTGATACGACCAATGGCAAATATGATAATCATAAGAATGATAAGAATGATAATACACATGGGAATATTACCACTGGGGATGCTACACTACTAGTTGTTGTAGTGGTGTTATCAACCATCTTTACTATGGTTTTAATGGCGCTGTTTGTTTTATTGGTTGTTACCATTATTAGATTTGTTCAAAATAAATTAACTTTATTGTTTCATAACTCAGTTTCCTTACAAAATGAAACGCCTGGCCAATTTGATGATGAATTTGAGATACAAGAGAGACTCATGGAATTAAGTATTAATGAACAACATCTATATAAACTTGGTCAAGATTATATTCATAAATATCCGCCAATAACTAATGAAGTTTACAATGAAGAAATTAGAATTATTAATAATTTACAAATTGAAGAAAGAGGCATAGATGCCTTTGAATTTTTCCCTGATTATAACTTACATTCCAAAGTCACAGTAGATAATAGAACTGAAATCATGTTCAATATGTTTGATTATCAATGTTCTATCCAATCAAATATACCTATTCCAAGAAGTACAACAGATGTTTACTATTATGAGGCTAAGATATTTGACCTTGATGGTACCACACTTGATGATAATGATTCATATAATGATATATTTGATGAAAATGGAAATGATGCTAATGAGAATGCATTAAATACTTTGATATCCATTGGTCTATCTACCAAACCATACCCATATTTTAGATTACCAGGAAGACATCAAAGTTCAATTAGTTATGATTCTGATGGTTCAAGAAGACATAATAATTCTTTTAAATTAAATAATGTTGAATCATCAATTTTCCCTAAATTTCAAAAGGGAGATGTTATTGGTATTGGTTATAGATCAAGAAGTGGTACAATTTTCTTCACTAGAAATGGTAAAAAATTAAATGAAAAGCCAATTGGCGGACATATTAAGGGTATTAGATGGAAGAATATTTATCCGATTATTGGAGCTAATAATCCATGCTCTATTCATGTCAATTTAGGACAATATGGATTTGTATTTATTGAAGCTAATATTAAAAAATGGGGGTATGCATCAAAGGAAGGTTCAAGACCTCCATTACCTGATTATAATTTTGTTTCTAATGATTTATTATTGGAAAGTAGTAATGAAGATGATGATGAATTAATTCAACATCCACCTGATTTTATACATAGTATTGGTTATGAATCTAGTTTTAATATTTCCAATACAAGTTTAGGTAATAATAATGGTAGTGATAAGAGTAATTATTCATTACATTCAGTTTCATTACCATCCTTACCACCAAGTTATGAAGTTGATATACAATGTTGTTCTAGTTTGGATAATAATGATACTGGTGTTAACAGTACTGATAATAATAATAATAATAATAACAATAATAGCAATAGCAAAAATAATAATAATAATAATAATGATAATGATACCATAATAGAGTTACCAACTCATCTCCAAATAAAGAAAATTGATGATGATGATAATGATGATGAAATTACTGTTAATAACACTATGGCCAATCAATTCATTGGGGGATCAGAAGAAGATGTCAAATTAGATCTTGAAGATTATGACGTTGATGATGAAGATGAAGAGATGATAGATGATGAAACTTATGAAAGAAGAAATGATAATTCATTATCATTATGATACTATAAATACAAAAAAAAAAAAAATTATACATTGGGATCTAGTTATTTAATGATTTGAATCAATCGTTAAATTTAGTATATAAAGGGTATTATAATTATTGTAATACTATGATTTAAGTTTTTTTTGTTTGTAGTAAATTTTTTAAACTTTTCACACCTTTTCACATCGTTTATGAAAAAATTATAAAAATATTCAAGATTGATACTATATATTATTGATGTATTTATTACCTTTGTTGATTAAGTATCATCTATCCTTATAAGATGAGATGATTGATATAAATGATCTTCCAATATCCACTTGATCTTGAAAGAGAAATCTTTTGTATATAAAAATTGTTGATTATTTTACGTGAAGTGCAGCACATTATATGGCTTTTTTAACTTCAAAAGAGTTGTACATATTATTACACATATAATTACACATATACATCATATACTTATGTAATTATATAATTACAATAGTAATTAATGATATTTATTTCACATTTCACATACTAATTGGAAAAAAGAAGAATGAAAAGAACGATTAGAGTAGCATAATTATTATTGGTACTATTGTAAGATATTGAGATATAAAAGGAAGGTAAAAGGTAAAAGTGTTGAAGAGAATCATTATACTAAATAGACAGCCAATCTATTATTATAAAGTATGAAATGTAATAACACTTAAATATCAAATATGAATAATTCTTATATCCACTGTAGACTTTAGACCCGAAAGTTTTATTGTATTCAAAGCCGTGCTTGTTAAGAAGTCAATATTTACAAGTCACAAAATCAACTTGTATACAATTAAACCTAAACCTAAATCAAATGATATGATATGATCAATTTAAAGTAACAAATGAAGAGTTGCATGTGTAATATAATGTCCATATTCAATTTAATTCGTTAAATTGAATTTATATTACAAGGTTATATCATGACAACATAAGACAAGTAGCATTTTTTATTAGACCATTAATTAGAGTTATAGGTTAATTACTAATTACTTTGTCATAATATTGAAATAATATATTACTAGACCATGATTACCTGCAAAAGGATATATATTTATATTTATATTTATATTATTATTAATTATTAATATTACTGTTAAATACAGAGCAATCAAATCAAACTCAAAGTAGTTTGTATCAAGTAGCTTTATACTCGAGTAGTAGTTAGTAGACAACAATATTTGTATGTCGTAGCAGTGATATTCCACTAGTGAATTAATTGTGTATCGTTGAGAATAAATCCTTTTTAAGTTTAGTTTAATTCATAGGTATAAAATTATTGATGATGACATCAAGTACAGATCAAAACAAAAGTAGTCTTACACACATTAATTAATATTATAAAGTTACAGCTAACTGTAAACACATTAAGTGTTATACTTTATGATCATAAGTGAACGACTATAAATCCCGCTAAACTATCAACCAATATAGAAGAATAAACACTACTAATCAGACTTATACATCTTGTCTAATAAGCAGTATTCAAAATAATATTATACGATGGAAAATGATATATCTAATATTATAATCAAACTGTCAAACTGTACTATTTACGCTTAAGTATAATAAATATATTAGAAATCTAGATGGATGAGATTAAATACTTTTATCAGAATATTATAATATGAGGAAACGTTAGTAATGTAATGTACCCATAGTATATACACAAATAATTAATTCAATGAGATTTTAAAATGTTTATTAATATTGATTTAGATCTTACAATTTAAACCATTCCAAGTTGATACCTATTACTAATATAATGTTAAATTTAGTTACTATAGATAATTCATAAAACTTTCAAAGCTTAACACATCCCCAGACCTTCAATATTCCTTTCTAGTCTCATTGTAATCTACAATTTATATATCCGTTTAACACAACCAACATTCTAGATTTCAAATTAAAATTAATTATTTTAAGTAGGTGTATAATAGACTAAATACATATGTCACCTTATATTAAGACAGTAAGACCTTATACTAAGAACTACTGATCCTTAAGATAATTAATTGTCGACTTTGTTCAAACTTTCTCTTTGATTATTGCTTTAAAATTATTATACTTTAAATATTTATACACTATTAATTGATTATTTATTTGCCCTGTAACAATAATGTGACATGTATTATAATTTTAACTTTGAGCCATGCTATCAAATAAGGCTCTTAATTAATATTGTATAATTAGTTTCTTTCTCTCTCATGCCTCATGCCCGCTATTTACAAACCTACATCAGCACCCTTTGGTAATTTATTAGCTGTAAGTGCATACTCTCATCTATTATTTCCAAGCTACTAAAGTTAAAATAATGTCAAAAGTTAATATATATATATATATATATACTGGGTAATTTCTCTTATTAGTATTATATATACATATATATAGGATATTTAAATGATCTAATTTATAGTTTTGATTGCAAATTAAAATGGGTCTTCTTGATAAATTTCAACCATATCTTTTGAAAAAATCATATACCAATACTAGTTCAGCTAATGAACAAGTTGATATCAATAAGAATGAATCAATTGATGAAAATGATGATGATGATGATGATAATGGTCATAGTAATGATAATGGTAATGGCAAAATTATAGACATTGAAAATAAATCTTCCACTTTGGAAAAGAATTCAACAATAATATCTAATTCTCAAGAACAAGATTTAGGTACTGAACTACCTGATGATGATGTTCAACATGGTGTTCAAGATATGGAAGCTATTACCTTGGTCTGGACAAGAAAATCTTTAATATGTCTATTCATAATGATCTGGAATGTTTATCTACTAAATGCTTTCCAAAGTTCAACTGCTGGTAATTTAGTAGCATATGTCACTAGTGATTGGGGTGAACATTCTTTATTAACTGTTATTGATGTTGTCTCAAGTTCAATGACTGCTGCTATCTTTATTCCATTGGCAAAATTCTTAGATATTTGGGGTAGAGCTGAAGGTTTCCTATTAATGGCTGTCTTTTCTGAATTAGGTTTAATATTAATGGCAACAAGTAAAAATCTTGCTACTTATTGTGCTGCAAATGTCTTTTATTCAATTGGTTTTACTGGGTTAATCTATAGTATTGATGTTGTTACTGCTGATGCAACTCAATTGAAAAACAGAGGTTTAGCTTATGCTTTTACCTCTTCTCCATATATGATTTCTGCCTTTGCTGGTTCTTATGCATCTGATAAAATGCTTGTCACTATTGGTTGGGGTTGGGGATTTGCTACTTTTGCATTCATATTACCAGTTGTTTGTGCTCCATTATATATCTTATTAAAGTTTAACCTTCGTAAGGCCAAAAAGTCTCATATTGCAATTAAAATTGAAGAATCAATTCCATTGAATAAATTAATTTGGAAATATTTTATTGAATTTGATATAATTGGTATCTTTCTATTTGCCACTGGTCTAGTTATCTTCTTATTACCTTTTAATATTGCTTCATCAGCGGTTAATGGTTGGTCCACTGGTTATATTATTGCCATGATTGTTGTTGGTTTTGTTCTATTAGTTGGATTCACATTATATGAAATCTTTTTAGCGCCTGTTCCATTCGTAACAGGAAGTTTCTTATCTGATAGAACCTTAGTGGGCGCTTGCTTGCTTGATTTTACTTATCAAATATCTTACTATTGTTGGGATTCTTATTTCACTTCATTCTTACAAGTAGTGAACTATTGTACAGTGGCTCAAGCTGGTTATATCAATAATACTTTTAGTGTTGTCTCAGGTTTTATTTTATTCATTATCGGTTGGGCTATTAGAAAGACTGGTTATTATAAATGGTTATTATGGATTGGATTACCAATGTACATTTTGGCACAAGGTTTAATGATCTATTTCAGAAATCCAACTGGTTATGTTGGTTATATAGTTATGACTCAAATTTTTATTTCAATAGGTGGTAGTGTTTTCATTATTTGTATGCAATTAGCTGTCTTAGCTGCCGTTGATCAACAATATTTTGCAGCTGCACTTGCTATTTTAAATGTTACTGGTACAGTTGGTGATGCTGTCGGTAATACCATTTCTGGTGCCATCTGGACAAATACTTTTGAAAAGGCTTTAATAAGATATTTACCTGAATCTGCTCAAGATATGGTTGAAGATATTTATGGTGACATTGACGTCCAATTGAGTTATGAAAGAGGTTCTGCAGAACGTATTGCTATTCAAAAGGCCTATGGTTATGCTCAGACTCGTATGTTGGCTGCTGGTACTGCCATTATGGCTCTATCATTTTTATGGGTTTATATGATGAGAAATTTGAAGGTATCAAAGATAAATCAAACAAAGGGTAATGTTTTCTGAATATATGTGTACTTATGATTATGATATTATAGAACATTGTTACAACAAAGTTATCCATGTGAAGTCTACTAAACAAGTAATCGATTAATCAATGTAAATAAATGAGTGATTCTTGAACATAATAATAAGACTTATCAATAATATATTTAATATAAAATCAAATTCATTTACTCGTATGTAATTTTCTACTATTGACATCACTTGGTATGTAAAGAATGAAAAAGGCGTATGTTATTAGTTTTGATAATTTTTTTCTTACAGAAAACCATATTATATATAACTAACCCCATGATAAATTTAAAACTTGGGTCATATTTCAAAGTTATCATTATCATGGTCTTGAATAAAATTATCAATGAAAGATTCATTAATGGTTGGATTGTGATTTGTTGATGAAGAATATGATATTGCCGGAATATCTGTCTTCAAATTGGATTTATCATCCGCATGAACATGTGCAATCATTATATTTGGATCTTGAACATATTGATCTAATAATGAGTTTTTATATTCACCATCCATGATTTTATTAGCATCAATGGAGTTGGAATTATTGTTGATATTAGTAAGATATGGCTGAATTAAATTTGCATTTTGAACTTCCATTGGATTTTGTGTTTGAGTTTGATTTTGAATTTGAATTTGTCTAGATGGTGATCTATTTCTATCTGGACCAATTGGAAATTCTTGAGAATGAGGTAAATTGGTAGAATTATAGTCTAAAATGAATGAATTCATAAATTTTAAAGAATTTTCAAGGCCTGTTAATACATGAGGTAATCCTGAGCCACCAATGAAGGCATCATTAACTTGATGGCCTTCACTAAAGTCATCACATATAGACCATTGATTAATATTCTGATTTAGCATTGAGCTGAAATAAACAGCAAATTTTGGTGGTTTCACTAGCGATAGTTTTAATTCACAACTTGAGTAATTATCATTCTTCTTATTATAATTGTTGTAGTTCTTTTTAGTTTTCTTTCTTTTAGGAAGTTCTTTACTATGGTTATTATGATCTTCATTCCTGTCCAAATCTTCGTCATTATCATCATAATCATTACCATTATCATTGCCATTCTGGTTTGCCTCATCACCAATATTATTGTTGTTGTTATCGTGATTGTTATTGATGTTATTATTATTATTATTGTTATTGATGTAATCAGTATCATATTCATTGAATTCTTCATCATCAATGACATCATCCTTAGCAATACTTAATGAACAATTATTGACAGCTGATATTGGAAAAAAAATTCTAAATAAGATTTTAGAAGTTTCATTGATTGAACTAAAGAAATAATTTATTTCAAAATTCTTTTTCGATATAACAATCATTAAATCTGTTGAGTTATTCATGATTTCATTAATACTAAATGGTGATAAGTTGGATAACTTTCTGACATTTATGATATTATCATTTGATAAATTACCACTCTTAACACGTTTCCAACTACCAACTGTTAAACTGATAGAATCAATAAAGAAATAATTATTATTCAAATTTAATGGAATATTATCATATCTTGATGTTGTGGCTAGTAGATTATTCATTACATTATTATAGGCATTACCATTATTATCAATACCTTCTTGATGATTATTAGAACCATTTGTTCCTGTACCTGGAGTATATTGTTGTTTTTCTAATTTTCTTGATTTGGCTCTTCTGTTTTGAAACCAAATTCTAACACTTCTTTCAGACATTCCTGTTTGTTCACTAATTCTTTTTCTAACTTGAGCGCTTGGATTTGAAGATTTATTGAATTCCGTCACTAATAAGGCCAATACTTCACCGGATGCTCGTGTTCTTTTTTGTTGATTTTGAATACTCATAAAGTCATTTGCAATATTTTGTTGTTGTAATTGTTGTTGAATCTGTTGTTGTTGAGACTGTTGAAATTGTTCAAATTGTTGAATCTGCTGTTGTTGTGTTAGATAATTATTATTGTTATTGTTATTAGTATTATTAGATTCATGGTTTTGATTAAAATTTAACGTGTCATTTTGATCATAGGGTATGTTAATGTTTGAAATAGATGTATCTACAGAAAATTGTTGTTGTTGTTGTTGTTGTTGTTGTTGATGTTGTTGATGTTGTTGTTGTTGTGAATGAGGTTGAGGTTGTGATTGTTGTATAGGGAGAGCAGATGAATCAAATTGATGAATTTGATTGTTATTGAATAATCCTTGGCCTACTAAAAGTTGCTGTTGTTGTTGTTGCTGCTGCTGCTGCTGTTGTTGTTGTTGTATGACAGTTTGCTGATCCAATTGAAGATGTGCTAATTGATCCGTAGGTGATACTTGAGATTGTGAAGGTACTTGTAGTTGATTATTATTGGGCTGTTGTTGCTGTTGTTGTTGTTGATGTTGTTGTTGTTGTTGTAGTAACTGTTGACGTTGTGATATTTGGTGTTGAGTTGTTGAAGATGATGGATCAAGAGGATTAGCCTGTTGATATGATAGACCATCAATGTTTGAAAGTATATGTTGATCAAAATCATGATCTGTATATAAAAGATCAGTATTTTCACTAAATGGAGTGAATTGTTGATGAAATTCCTGATCTTCCATTGTTTGTCAGAATATTTTAAATTATTATGAAAACAAATTATAAGGTCTTAAAAGATGAATAATATTTAAATTATAATGAAAAGTTGGAAAAGTTCTAGAAGAAGATTTTACCAGTGTATAGAGAGGTATGATAATGATGATGATGATGATGAAGATGTTTAGGACTTTAACCTATCTGTGTTTAAATTTTTTTTTGAGGGTAATTGTTTTGTTAATGTTGAATGTTTTAATTGTTTTTTTGTTATGTTGGAAAAAGGGCTTTTTGATGGACAAAGGACTTCTTTCTAAGATGGCATAAGTAATTACAAATTAACCTAATCTTTGAATGTGAATAATATGGATAATTGTCAGCAATCACACTAACTACTGACTTGATAAGATTAATGATTCAAGTCTAAAATACAGTTAAATTTATTTTAAATTTAATGATGTTCCTAGATGTTTACAAGGAAAATCCCTTTTGAAAATTTTGATCATCCACACACAAAACAAGAAAACAAGGCTGATTACCCAATTAGGAATATCGGCGCTAAATAGGAGCGCGATAGAATCACTTTTATTTCCGAATTAGGACAGACGTTATTCCGAAGAAAAGAATATGAAAAAAAAAGTGGAAAGAACTTCACTTTCAGGCTCTACAAATTGCACTTTGCTTTTGTACAATTGCTTGTTTTGACCCCTTGGATCTGAATGTAGTACGGTATCATATCGAGTACAATTATTTCAAATTATTTATTTATTTACTCATCGCAAAGATTATAAATAAGTTGTTATTTTTGCGGGCTTGATATTATTGCAAATTCTTGGTTTACACTTCGTTGTCTCCATTGGCGTAATTTTTTGAAGAAAAGCAAAAGAAAAAAAAAAAAAATTCAGGTGATATTAATTGGTGTACTGATGTTTCTGCAGTTTAAGACGCCGTTTTTTTTTTTTTCTTTTGGATCTGATTACAACTAATAAGGGGAAAGGAATAAATCTATTAAAGCTCTAATGTTAATACTAAGGATACTATAGTTATATACACTCATATTATACAGATGTATGTATGTATGTATATAAGTGAAATTTGAAAGCTTTGAAATAACTTAATCGCTTGTTTTCTCTCACATACAACATTTTTTGTCATTGACCTCACTATCAGATCTGGTAGTAGCAGTAATTGGTTCATAGTTAAAAATTAATCTACCGAATAGTGCACCTAAAATACATGAAATAATAATGTATCCATTATAGTACATGAATAATAACATAATGATATATGAGAGTCCCCATTGTAATGTAAATAATGATGATCTAATACAATGTTCAATAAAACTTGGATAGATAGCTCCATAACTTGATGAATTTTTAAAGTCCCAAAACCAAATATGTGAAATTGTATATAATATTGGTTGAAATAGATTATTTGATGAATATTTATTAGCATCTAAATTTTCTTGCAATACTAATGATTCCTCTGAATTACTTTCATTATGAGTCTGAGTTTCTAATTGTAATCTCTTTCTTCTTGCAATACTTGAATCATATTCACGACTAACTCTATGTAACCATTGAGCCGCCATAACTAAGAAAAAACAACCAATACATGAACCAGCAAATTGTCCTCTTGTCTTTACATGCCATGATTTAGCAATAAAACAAGAATCAATGGTATACCAATTCCATAACATTGAAATTTGACAAGTTGCACTTGAAGAAGAGCTTGAAGATGAACTTGACATATCCATCTTGTATATTTCAATTTGTTTTAAATTATATTTATTACTTAGATTTGTCTTGTTATGTCTTGCTTGATATGGTTAGCTTCAATAAATAAATAGTTGAAGAATTTGTAATATATCTTGAAATGATTTAAATTAACTACTGAAAAGTTGATTATTAAATCTCTCTATTGATTATTTAAATTACTACGAATCATTTTGAAATAGAAGAGAAAACTCATATTATTTATATCCAAATTATTCTATTAAACTATCCCACTAGAATATTTTTTTTAATAGAAAGATTTTTAACAAACAGTGTTTGGCCTTGGCATTGAACCAATGAAATTAGAGAAATCAAACGTAATATTAATAATTTAGTATTATATTCGTAATTGAATTTTATTAGTTTAACTAGTATTTTATCTGCATTGGACCATTTATCTTTTTTTTTTTCTTTTGATGTCACAAAGCGAGCAAATATTTCCCGAACTTAATTAGGAAATTAACAGTCTTCAAATAAAAGTTACATAGTTAACATTTGAATAATATTAATGATATTAATGATATTGCTGTTAATTAATTGAATTTATGTTGCTCTTACTATTCTTTCCTTAATACTGGTTCTAATTATTAAAAGACTTCTTTTATCTTAAACCGATGAACTTTATTTATACATACAGCCTTACCAAATATTAGCTTATACAAATTATAATAATATAATTATAGTGAAAAGAATTACTGAAGTTTTGTTTTAATCAGTACACATTGTAGTCAAGATTGTATTTTAGATTAAAATGCTAGGTTATATATATAGGGATTCAATTTAATCCGTTTCCATCTTATCTTCTTCTGAAGTTTCTGGTTTGATTTCTCCTTCTTCCTTACTACTGTTTACATCACCTTCATTATTGTTATTGCTATTATCATCGTTATTATTATTATCATCATCGTCATTGTTATTATTATCAGCATCGTTCTTGTTTTCATCATCATCATCATCATCATCATTGTCATGTGATCTCTTATTTGAAACTGAATCTAAACGATCTAGCCACTGTTGTACATCATCTTCTTCATCATATAAGGTGAATTCAACATCTTTACCAACAATAGCAATTGATGTGTTTTTATTTGTTAGTTCTTTATCTTGAGCTAAAGTATCTCTTAAAGCATTCAAACCATGAATTATTAAATCATCCTTTGTTACTCCATTATCTGAACCACCAGTAAAATCTTCAAAAGTTCTCTCTAAATATGTTCTACCTGCTTGAGATCTTGCACCAATAGCAGCACCAAAATATTCTAATGCAGACCCAGAAGGTTGAAATTCAAATAGATGAGCACCTGTTTCATCATATCCAATTACTAAGAGTCCAACACCATATGGTCTACCACCATAACTTTGTGTATTCTTTTGTGCCTTATCTGCCAACATATTTGAAGCCTTCTCTACTGATAACTTTCTATTAAAGATTAATTTGGATGTTATGGCCTTTTCTCTCAAGAAATTTGATAAGACTCTAGCATCTGGTGCTAAACCTGCTAAACCAACACCTAAATGATCATCAACCTTTATAATTTTTCTTTGATATGAACCTAATTCTTCAGCATTTCTCTTTAAAGCTACAAGAACAGCATATTCCTTATTAGCAAGCCCAACAACTACACTACCTTGTTTAATTGCCTCAAGAGCATATTCTACTTGAAAGATTCTACCAGTTGGGGAGTAAGTAACTGTATCACCATCATAATTGTTTCTGAACTATTTATTGCAAAAAAACTGGTTAGTAACCATAATTGAATCAAAACAATTCAAAAAATGTATGACCATTTAATGATACCATAAATATATATAAATATTCGCCATATAGCAGTAAAATGTTAAAATACATACCATTGCAAATTAAATGTAACAATTGCTTTAATTGATAAACTAACTTATAATAGTAACAAGTAGATAACCATTTGCCACTGAAAGTGAAATCAAATTTCGTTGTTGAAAACAAAAAAATCCCAAATAAAAAAAAAAAAAAAAAAAATCAAATGACAGAATTGATAAATGAAAAATTACGTGTCACTTGCCTTTAACAAAAAGAAAAACAAAAAAAAAATATAAATTACAGTTGGACTACTACAAGTAAGTACTTAGGTGTTTCCATTAGAGCAAAAACAATTTAAATCAAGCTATTCATTTTATATCACACTATTATCAATTACAATGGCTAGTATTCTATCTAATCCGCTATCTAAAATCATTGTGCTATCACTAGTCCTAGCCATTGGCTTTCTTCTAGTGATATTGGGTTGTACATTGTTCAATAATTGGTTCCCACTGATATCGGGTATGTTCTTTGTATTAAAATAATGTCTTCTGAACTAAAGGTATAATAGTTTACTAACATTCTCTTTTTTTATGATAGCTTTCACATTCTTGAGTGCACATATTCCAATTGTTATTTGTAATCAATGGTCTAGTGAAGATTTTATGAGTGAATCATCCACCTATATTGTTGATTTTGGGAAATTCTTATCAGGATTCTTAGTATTTAGTGGTATTGGTCTATCATTTGTTCTTTGTCATTCAAAAATAGTCCCTATTCCTGCAACAATAATGGGATTAGTTGCAGGTGTCTTGATATATGGAACTGTTGTTCTATTTACTTCATTTTTTGATGCGGATGAAGATGATATTTAAAGATTAAAAAAACTATATGATAACCCTAGTTGTCACAATTTCCATTCCAATTCATTTTCATATAGGTTTTATATAAAAACCAATTATAATACACTACTATAAATACATATACATGAGTGAGTATATCATAACAGGTATAACATATTTCTTACATTATTTCAATATGTAATAGTATATATATATCAGACACAGAAATTGTGATTTCAATAACGAAATTTACTGAGAGTAGGAGGTTCATATCGTTAATATTCTCAGAAATTCACTAGTGTAGCTATATATCACAAAGAATACTATTGCAATTGTTCCTTTATTAATGTGATTAAAAAAATAACAATTAGCAATGTTAGTTGTCAGTTATCTTATTAAGATTCATGAACATTTGCTGTTAGTGAGTGATTAATCTAAACAACTTAAGAAAAAAATTATTTCAACTCATTATGTGCAATAAAATGCATCTATATCCATACCCTTTGCTTGTAAATATTCAGTATAATACCCATTGCTATTCTGTTTAACTTAACTACGATAAATTAATAAATAATTTGAATACAATTTTTGCATAGATTCCCATTGAAATAGTACAAATTATCACTCCTACTATTTTTGACCATTGACCGTAACCATTATGTGTCTCCTATGTTGATAATCTCTAAATTCTAGGAAATAAATCCCTTGCCATGTACCAGTTGCTAATTTACCATCTTTAATTGGTATTGTTAATGAAGCACCAACCAAAGTTGATTTAATATGACCAGCCATATCATCTTTACCTTCTCCTGCACTACTATGATGATATAAGCTGGCATCAGGATCATCAGGGATGGTTTTATCCAGAAAGTTATTTAAATCCAATCTAACATCACTATCCCAATTTTCATTTAATGATAAACCAGCAGATGTATGTTGTAAAAAAAGATTAATCATTCCAATTTTATAGTCTTTAATTTCAGGTATTTCCTTGAGTATTTCATCTGTAATTAGGTAAACACCTCTTGATCTTGAAGATAGTGTAATTTTTTTTTGAAACCAAGACATTATATTATAATATTGTTAATTCAATTTTACAATTATTTATATAGCAATGATTGGTTTTTGATTGATTATTGTAATTGCTTTATTGTAGCTTTAATAATCTATGAAAATTCCGTAAAAAGTTAGTCACGTGAGCGTGTCTTTAAGAGTTTGACATTATTTACTACTAGTACTACTTCTACCACCAATCATTCGCTATATTAAACACTGTGTTTCAAATTTTGTTAAAACTAATATTGTTAGTATCGATTGAATTGCATAGCTACTTGGTTAAAACTTTAGCTAAATTCTTCAAATTTTTACCGTGTTATATGTCTCTTGTTGAGAAAGGATCCATTCTTCAATTTGCTGCCACTATAGAACCAGCCTCTACTTATAAAAATATAACTTATTAATAAGTCGAGAAATAGTTATTATAAGTAGTCATGAGTCAATAAAAGAGAAACCTCATGATAATAATATTGGAATTCCTAAGAACAATTGTAGTTAATAGCTTTATGTGGTGTTATTCGAGTCTCTGTTTAAGCCATACCAATTGATTCTTACTAATATAATAATACAGCTGTGTTTAACTAGCTTTGAAGGAAAGAGCCACTTAAAATAATATAAAATAGGTATAATTCAGGATACTAAAAACATTATATACGCATTATCATTGACTTGTTTAGTTTCAGCTCGAAGTACTGTAGATAATGACACGGTGTGATGTAAAATAAAGGAGGATTCCTCATTTAGTCTTGACTAATTCTGATGTCTCATGTAAACGATTCTAGTTGTTATATGTATATTAATATTGACTATCAAATTAGATGTAATTTACGTCTCGTACAGCCAGTCTCTACTTGAAAGCTATTTTAATCAGCAAGTACTGTCAAAATTGTCAAATATTGTTGGTCATATTGTTGTTAATCAACTTCAATGCCTAGTTAAATCTAATTTATTATATTACTTTTGAATAATACAAAGAACCACATATTAACACATCAGTAATTGCAAACATCTTAGCAGTATTTACAATACAAATAATTTGATTAGAGTTCAAAATCTTAATCTTAATAATTTGTTCTTTTTAGAATTGGCCATTGAGAGGAATTTAGACTCATTGATTTATTCAAGACTAATGATTATCAAGAGAAAGAGACTATGTTTGTGTGAAACTATCTAAGATTATCAATCAAACAATTTGTAATGAATGATCATTATTTGATATACAAGTTAAAAGTAGAATTAGCTGTGGCCTGTGACGGAGAGCTCCCGATATTTTATAAATTTGTAAACAAATTAAAGAAGCATCCCAAAGTAGTTATCAATCTCCGCAAACACTTTCACAAACTCCCCCCTTATAGGTAGGCCCTTACTCCTTAATTTGAACTTCAACGCTAGTTATAAACCTTTTCCAATTTTCTAAAAGACGCACAAGTGCGGACAAGTTTTATTATACAACTTAACTCTAAGCATTCGTTAGATTTGATTGTTGATATACAATATTCCAATCTATCTTCATAAAAGTATAGGTTATAAAATTGAAAAATTGGATAAAAAGATGATAACTTATAGTTAAATTGACATATGCAAACTGAAGTCTAACCGAAGTCTAATAGTGGCAAATTTCAAAATTATCGATATCAGGGAAATGGAAATGAGGAATTGAAGTTGGATAAAAAAAATAGAAAAAAGGAGACTACATCCACACACCACTTTCAAACGCTATCTTAACGACAACTTCCCCCATTTTGACTTCTCGATCCGACGCATAAATTACCGCTTGTGGCAATTTCAGGTTGCAGGCGTGAGTTTCCATTCATAGCTAGAATTAGGTCTGAGATTAAGATCACAACGTCCATAGTCTAGGATGAGTCTACAAATGGTCTAAGGTCTTGGACTGATGGGCTTTCGTGGTGGTCATCTTCCACCGGGTAGACCTCCCCATTTTACGGCTAACAATCTGTTATAAGTAATTCAGGCCAGTATACATAGATAGAGCTTGATGATTTATTTTAATTACTATTAGAGATTAAAGAATGACCAAGTATTGTTACTAGAGACTAGAGACAATGATTCCTTATGATAAGACGTTTATTGGGAAGCTATAACTGCAAAACTAACTTGAAAAACTGAAATTTAAAAGAATTTAACTTGAAAGGGTAAAAGTTTTCAATTATCTAAGATAAGTGAATTTAGTGCAGCAAAAAAATGTATTATATATAAATTAGTAAAACAATGAATATGACTGACTGACTGGTTAATTTATAATAACCTTTTGAGTTGAGAATTGAAAGTATGATTAAAACTAGTAACATGTGTTAAATATATAACAGCTGAAATTGGAAATAATGTTAAAGTATTATAAAATTATTAAATAAAAAAGACAAAAGTTGAAACAACTAACTATTTGACTGAATAGTAGTATGATAAAATAAAAGTAAAAGTATATCTCTAAAGACAAAAAAAAACAAAAAATAAAAGTTAAATAATATGATATGATATGATATGACCTCCTGCCCCAATTGAAGAAAAAAAATTGCACAATAAACGACTAAATTAAACCTGCTAACCCATGAATGTAGATAATTTAACATGTAATATATAAAACAGAATAAATAGATCAAGATAACAATGATGATGATAATAAAAATAATAATAATAATAAATGATGATAATGATAACATTCATGCATTAATACCGTCAATGTTCAAGAATTGAAAATAATCATTACTTAAATTAAATGGTATATAATTATTGTTGTTAATACTATTGTTAGAATTAGAATTGCAACTTGTTAATGTAGGAGTTGATTCTACCATATCAATCATCAAATTTGGTGAAGGCATAACAATGTGATTGTTGGCGTTGTTAAAGCCATTATTATTATTAGCATTATTATTATCTTGTTGTTGTTGTTGATTTTGATGTTGTACTTGTTGTTGATTATTAACACTGTTATCATTAGGGTGATTATTTCCAGTATGTGGAGAGTTTACACCAACATTAACATTATTATAAGTAGTAGTGTTATTGTTATACTGTTGTTGTTGTTGTTGAATACCTTTAGTTATTGCTGGAGCAGAATTATGACGTGCTAATAGAGTATTATTAGTATCATTATTATTATTAAAAGATGAAGAACTATTAACATTATTAGTTGAAGTTCCATCGTTGATAATTCTATCAATACTTGGTAGTATGAACATCATTGAACTATTATCGTTCAATTCAGGTAATGAATTTGATCTATTTATATTGATGTTATTATTATTATTATTATTATTATTATTATAATGGATATTATAGTAGTTTTTATTATTGTTATTGATCATTGATGAAGAAGATATTGACGATGTTGATGATGAAGAAGAGGATGGTACTTTGTCGAATAATTTATCGTATTGATATGATGTTGTTGAGCTTGAAGATGATGATTCGTAACCTGAAGATAATGATTCCATATCAATCTCTAATTCAAAGTCAAGCCCTTTATATTGTAATTCATCTTCTTGAACTTCTCTTGGTTGATTGGATTGTTTAATTGGATGAGATACTGATGATGATAAGTTTAAATGTGAGTTTAAGTTTGGAAATGCTGTTGCACTGGTATTAGTGGCATTATTGTAATCATATGATAATTGATTTGTATTATATGTTTCAGTACCAATATTATTTGAAGAAATCATTGATGCATTTGATTGAATTGATGAATAACCAGTATTGATACAATTTGGCAATCTTGCAAGACTTGATTTACCATTAGTAGTAATAGTATTGTAATTATTATTTGAAGAATTAGTTGAGGAATTGGTACTATTATTGAGATTTGAATTTGAAGTAATATTAGTTGCTGAATTATTAGAATAAGATTTTAATTTATCCTTATCAATTCTTAATTCTTTTGGTAAAGTGCCTTTACCATTTTCAGGCCAAACACATTCAATTCCTTTCTTTTCACAACTTGAGCAACATGGTTTAATTTCATCACATTTTTTCTTATTGATTCTACAGTTAAAACATCCTTTTCTTGATCTCTTTATTTTACCGCCACGATTATTACCTTTTAAATCACCATTGATATTATTATCATTGTTATTGATACTGTTGTTATTGTTGTTGCTATAATTTGAATTAGAATTAGTTGAGTTGGATTCACCTTTATTGTTATTAACGTTTAGTCTTAATACTAATTCATATGAATTATGGTTATCAGCACCATATTGGGTTTGACCAATTAATCCAATGTTACTCATATTACTAAAATTTAATATCTGGTTTTTTTTTTTTTTTCTAATTGTTTTTTTTTTTTTCTAATTGTTTTTTTTCTTAATCTTTTTTTTTTCCACTTTAGATTTTTCAGGTTAAGTTTTATGTGTTTTATTTAACCAGTGCTAACTAAGACTTAAGGTATTTCCTAGTTATGTATAAGATGATAGAAATATAGGTTAATGATCGATCTGTTAATGCTCAAACTAATAACTATTGTAAGAATTTGAGATGATATGAATATATGATGGTATTAACAGTATTGATCTTTGCAAAATTGGCAAAAAAGACAAAAACCTCTTAAACAAAAGACTATTAAATTTAAAAATTGTAATATCAATGGGAGAAAGAGGCTTCCTTATAAGTAAATTTATATATCAAGTAAAGTCAATTTAGCTTATAACAGATTATGCAGGTCGTAACGTGCTTTGTTTAATTTGGTGGATTACTTTTTCAAAAGTCCAGTTTCAATATTACTATAAGGAATATCGCAAAGATTGCATGAATTGCCCAATGTAGAAATACCACCGAGGCCAACCGCAGGCCAACATAACCCACCAAGCCTCAAGACCGCCACGCTCCGCTCAAAATGTCCGATCGGGTCTAGCTCATTTATGTTGAGACCATTCTTTCTCAAATTGGCGATAAAGACTCCCCCACTTAGACTATTAAGACCATTGGGGGTGTAAAAAGAAAAAATAGAAAATTGATATCAGTCTTTAGTAATGTGAAGCTAAAAATGAAAAAATATAAGCTATCTCTAAAGAGAGGAAGAGATCAATTGAATGTTATGTATGTTTTGATGTTAGATGTGTCTTATGCTCTATGGACTATATATATTCTGATTACTGGGCTGATTACTTACTACTCTTTTACTTTGCATTAATTTTTCATTCTTTCACATGTTGAGAATCTTGTAATAAAATCTTTTGACTATATAGCTCTAACTAACTACTGTGAGTAGACCATTTATTTATACATATACGTACTAATTAATTTTTTGAGCTTATATTAATAATATTGTACTATATAATAGCTAGATTTGATAAACCTAATTAATGTGAACTTATGATAGTAAATGAGTTATTTATTTTAAAACGTTGATGACTGATATTTAGAAATCTAATTTACAGCTGAGACTTTTTATGAATAGATATTACTTAACACAGAGTACAGCCTACAGACTACAATATATAATTAAAGTAAACAATTAGTTGTATTATTTATTGTTTATCTAGTCAAATTCTATAATTATTTTAACTAATTATTTGTGGTCTTTTGTCCATATGAAAGGTGTATGGCTAGCTAATAGTTATTATTCATTTAAAAATATACATGATACAATATAAGTGCAACTGTGGTGGTATGGATGAACCATAGTTGTGGAAATCTTTATACATAGAAAAAAAAAAAAAAAAAAGTTCACAGACTACAACAATAATAAAAAATGGATGAAGGTTTAACCTAAAGTGGGAAAGTGGAAACTATGGACTTCCGTCTATGGTCTACCATACTGTACAAATGTCAATGAATGGACTTTAACTATTTGGCTATGCTATTCTATTAGTATCTTACTATGTAGAGCTTATATCCATATTACATCTTAATAGTGGATGTATTTAAATAGTAGGAATCAAATATATAATCTTTACATTATACACTATATAAGATTATAATATTCATACTATTGTTTACAAAAATAGGGATAACTAGTGGTATTAGAGCAAATAATTATACTTCAAACTATAATTATTGGCAAGTAATTTATATGGAATGGCAGATTTATATGGTATGGACTTCAATGACTGATGCCCGATGAACAAAGTATTTCTTTCTTTTTCTTTTAAGTTGTAACTTCTCAATTTTAATCTTGATATATTAAAATTCCTATCGTTATAGTTACTATAGTGACAAGACTAATAATAACAATTAAACAAACAAACAAATAATCAAAAGAAAAAAAAGAAAAAAAAAGTAGTCTAAATAAAAAGGTTAGTCTACTCCCTATGATAGACTAGGCCAGACAGAAGGTGCAAAGACCTAATTTGCACTATCTATTAGAGAACTGGAAAAAAAAAAAAAAAAAAACTATACGTTTATATTGATAATATATGTATAAGCTTTTCAGATTTAAGGTTATAGTATTGATAATTAAAAAGAGTGTTTATTTAAAAATAGGGTTAGTATATCGATGAAAAATCCTTAGCCGTTCTAAAAGTTTATATATTAGATATATTAATAATGTTTAGTGTTTAGTGATCTAATTTTGGTCCTAGCAGATGTATTAACTTAAAATTTCAATAACCGTTTCTTTGTAATTAACAATAGAAATAGTAATAATAATAATTCCAGTTTTGAAATTAATTTCAAATGTACATAGTATAATTTACAATTATAATTATTATAGTAAGATGTACTATGAGAAATTTTAATCTTATATTACTTATGAGTAACTAATGATGACTTATGACTTAGTTTAGTATTCAACTTTGATAGTGATTAGCAAGAATTAATAAACCTTATTATACTAACTAACTAAAGAAATAAAATATATTGTGTCTAAATTAATTTTAGGTTCTACTATCTAGTATGAAAGTGGAAAAGTTGACAAGTTCCCCGATTTACTTAACGAGCGTCATTATTATACTTGAAAAAGGGCTGAAAATGATATTAATAAAGTTACTGATAACGTTACTTGTATGAATATGTGACTGATAACTGATAACTGATAACATGATTATTTACAAGTGCTTGATGATTGATTAATCAATAGATATGTCATAATTTCATTTTTTGTTTAATGTTCTCTGGGGCAATGCGAATGTCCCAACAATAGCTTTAGAACTTATAGTCTCTCTTAGTATAGATATCTTATATTCAAAACTGGATATAAAGTTTGATACAAAATACATACAAATAAATATGTTATAGGAAAAATACATAAATAGAATATTATCGAGTATCGACTTCCTAATTAGTAGTTTGTACTGAGATTACTACCTTATTCCTTAAAAACTTGTAAGTTTAGAGACTGTTTGCAAGACGACAAAATTACAATAAGTAGATGAAATATCAATATCACTATAATATCCTATAACTAATAACTAATAGCTAATAACTTATTACTGATTACTGATTCTATCATAAAAGCTTGTAGCTCGATCATGTATATTAGCATCAAGCAGTACATGTTATTATATAAAATCTTATAATTGACTGGTCTGGAAAGTCTCGACCATATATATATATATATATAAATGTTTCTGATATCTTCTCTTGAAAAAAAAAAAAAAAAACTCTGATCTGTAGTATTGGAATCACTGTCCGAATCCAGTAATTGTTGCCCAATTTAGACTCTGTTGGCCTCTTATTCAAACAGTATCTACTTGCTATCCTATATGTCAAAGTCTATATTATATATTATACCATTATATCATTCTTATTAGTCCAAATGCACTGAATAAATTTAGAAAGTCTTTTGGTTCTTTTGAGCCTGTTAAATTTATGGTCTTTCATTTGCCTTTGCTATCTCTTTTTCTAAGGAAGGAATTATGTACAAAAGCGGAACTATTCTAATTATAATCTATACCAATTATAATGAACGATTGTAAGTCAGTGAGTATGATAATTATATTTGTTACAGGCAAATAAGCACAAACAAATCTGTGAACTTATATATATATATAGATAGATAGATAGATATGTAGTACAGACTGTATACTATGCAGGCACTGGATGGTATTGATTAAAGATTTCTAAGGCATTGAAATTGTACAGTTGTAAATTTTTACTAATTCTTGATTCTTTAATAGATTGTAACAATAAATAGTTAACACTAACGTAATATATGACATATCCATATGCAATCAGTCAAATTATGATATTCGTAATATTGACTATTCCTAAGAAAGGATCCAATTTCATTTCTCTAATGCCTATATTATTATGATAATGTTCAATAATCGTAGCATAAACATTTACATTATATTGACATCAACAATTACATTAACATCATCATTATTACCGTCAGTATCTTCATCATCATCACCTTCTTCTTCTTCATCCTCATCATCAGAATTATTCCTTCTCTTTAATAAATTTCCAAATAATCTTAACATTGTAATAATTTTTTCATTGAATCCTGGGAAATATTTCCATGGTGGTAATAATAAATTAACACCATGAATCTTTTGTATAATATCCATGATATAGAATAGTAAATGTCCCAAAATTATACCTTCCACGCTAACTAATAATTCTGAATACCTTTGGATTTGAATAAATCTAAAGAATACTAGAAAAATTGGAATATATTCTGATTTAAATTCTAATAACCCCATAAATTGTACCTCTCTTGTTGGATCAATTCTTGACCAAAGACATGTAATAGAATCATCTAAATATTTACCATGATATCCTAAATTTTTAAATATTGATGATGATATTATCAATAATGTCATTTGTACAATCATTAACCATAAAAAATCAAACGATGTTAAATATTCTTCTAGTTTTCCACAACTTTGATATATTGAATATAATGTCACCAATAACTTAATATCCATAGTTCCCATATAAAAAAATGATGTAATCAATCTATAATATTCCTTCCTTTTGAAGACTAAATCATATGAATAAACTAAATCATTAGTTGATCTTCCTCCTGTTTGATTATATACTATTGAACATATAACTATACATCCAAGCCATAGTCTTGTCACTATTGGTATATCATTGATGATGTTCAAGGGTAGTCTCTCCATTGTGGTTCAGATTGTGATTGGTATGTTATATATCTTTGAATTGATTATGTTTGATTAGAATTATATTGCTCGATGATTCAATGGTGGTTAATTACTCATAGGTTAAGCTCACTACAAAGTTGAAATTGTATCAAATGACGTTTACAAT